>OX596260.1:9838881-9950296 GCA_951394255.1 Polyploca ridens
ACACAGCCGCCGCAAGCCAGTCCTTAGAGTGAGCATTACTAAAGGCATACTAACCGTCGGATGTGCTAGGGCGGCGTATGGGCGTGAGCGTGGCCATGGGCACGGTGAGGAGGTTGGGCGTGGGCGTGGGGTGTGTGGGTTGTGCGTGTGTGGCGCGGTGCAGCCGCAGCAGCCGGTCGCTGGGCAGCACCGCCTCGCACACGCCGCACACGTGACGACTCTCGCCCCGCGCCGGGCTCTTCACCTCCGGGTGGACTGAACGTCTGGACATGACAACAACACTACTGGCACAAATATACACTACAAATAACCGTTTATTCTGAATGGGGCTGGTATTTCAATGGCCAGATAAGTATCGGGCTGTTAATTTAAAATCCTAACTATTATAAATGCAAAAGTGAGTTTGTTTGTTTGTTTGTTACGCCTTCACGCCTCAATTACTCAACGGATCATCACGAAATTTGAAATTTAGATAGTCTATGGTATGGAGAAGGACATAGGCTACTTTTTATCCCGAGAACGCGGGTGAAACCGCGGGAGACAGCTAGTTAGAACTATAACTGATCAGAGTTACTTATCCGAGGTTTATTTAGTAACTAGCTTTCCACCCCGCGGTTTCACCCGCTTGAGCTTCAGCTTTCAGTGAAGGAAAATATCGTGAGGAAACCATAGCATGGTGGTAGGGTACTTTGTAGTACCCAATTGGCTGTCTAACACCCACAAGTTGAAAATCTGTCGCCAAGTACGTATGGGTGTGTTCCGACAGCTGCACCTGACCGTTCCTTCTAGGCTTTGTGTGCTTATCACCTTCGGCCACAATATCACTTACCATGATGATTGTGATTAAACACATGCCTATACACAGTAAAAAAAAAGTTATTGTTTATTTTGAACGGTTGTGGCCAGATAAGCGGTATCGGGCTGTTCTTCTGAAATTAGAACTAAGTATAAATTATCAGTCAAGATGAGTAGCTTATCCGAAGTTTGTATAACAATTGAAAAATCAGACCATAGTTTTTGAAGTTTTTTTTTTGTCAAACTACCTCTTTTTACTACGAATATACGATGAATCAAAACTAAGAAAACGGAAGTCACTTATTTTACGCGCCATACTACCAAATTGATACTAATAAATTAGTTGTTATTATTTCGATTATTAACTCAGGACTCCTATGGATTTTTCCACTACAATAAAAATAAATAAATAAAATAAAAATAAGTATGTAATGTATAAAGCCCAGTTGCGTCAAGCCTTTTTTAAAGCTTAGACCCGAAGTCACATAACCTGAAGGTAGGTCATTTTAGCCCAGCTTGTGGGTGACTTAAATGCTTAAAATATTAACAAGTAGGCAAGTGATGCTAAGGCAATATAAACAATGGTTGAGGCTAGAGCCTGCCTGAACAAGGCCAAACTGCACCTTAACAACTCGAGAAACCTCAGGACAGATATAAAAACAGAAGTCACAACCGCAATAGAGAGACTCTACCAACTAGTAAAAGAAGGGGATAAAGCGAATGGGAAGGAAAAGTGCAGTACTACAGAAGGCCAAGGAAAGGATGTTGCAACACAAAAGGATGAAGCTATGGGAGAGGAAGCTAAGGAGCAGAAATTCACTCAAGTGTTCTCCACATTAGACGAACAAACTCGGCTAATGAAGGAGAACAATGAGCGAATAAAAGAGCTGCAACTCGCAATGGAGAAGCAAAAGGAGACTCTGGAGAGGGCCACGTATGCTAGTGTCTTGGCGGGCGGTAACGAAAAGAAATTTTCGGAACAGACCACCCTACACTCCATCGTGATCTCCTCCAAAAATGAAAAGGAAACAGGAGAGGATGTGTTGCAACAAGTGAGACAAGCAGTCAACGCCAAGGAAGGGGGGGTAAACATAGAAAATGTAAGGAAGGCAAAGGACAGAAAAGTCATCTTAAGCTGCAGAACTAACAAGGAAAGACAGGACCTAAAGGAAAGGATAAACAAGGCAGGAACTAACTTGAGTGTAGAGGAGATAAAAAACAAAGACCCACTGGTGATTCTCATTGACGTACAAAGCATCAACTCCGACGAAGACATCCTCAAAGCGTTAAAAAACCAAAACGCAAAGGTTTTTGAAGGCCTAAGCAAAGAGGACTGTAGAGTTGAGATTAAATTCAGAAAGAGAGCCAGGAACCCTCATTCCTGCCACGTTATCCTCAAGGTCTCACCAATACTGCACACACGCATGATTCGACTGGAGAAACTGTCGATAGATATACAGAAAGTCAAAGTCGCAGACCAGTCACCGCTGATCCAGTGCTCACGCTGTTTGGGATACGGGCACACTAGGCGCTTCTGCAAGGACACCGTTGATAAGTGCAGTCACTGTGCAGGTCCCCATTTGAGAGTCGACTGCCCCGACTGGCTTTCTGGCGCGATCCCAACCTGCTGTAATTGCACAATGGCCAAAATGGACAAAGTTGAACACAGTGCATTCGACAGGGACTGCCCAGTGAGGCAAAAGTGGGAAGCGCTAGCACGAGCATCTGTCGCTTACCATTGCTAAGGTGGTAGTTGGCTCTCACATGGACTTCAACTCACCCCCCACTAGAGAACCAGCACCATATCTCCTAGCCCAGGTAAACCTCCAGCGCAAGAAACTCGCCACAGACGAGCTAATGATCGAGGCGAGCAGAAGGAACATCTCCCTAGCGCTGATCCAGGAACCATACGTAGGAAGCTCGAAAACAATGAGGAGTAGAACAGGAACAAGGATCTTCCAAAACACCAGTACAGGAGAAGGGACAGTAAAGGCGGCCATAGCCATCTTTGATCAGGAAATGGATGTGATCCAGTACCCGCAACTCACCACCAATAACATCGTGGTGGTGAGGATCCGAACTGGTGCTTGGGAGGTCATAGTCATATCCTTCTACTTCGAGCCAGACCAACCGATAGAGCCTTACCTGGAACAGCTCAGAAAAGTCTACGAGGAACTGGGACCAAGGAGAATACTAATGGGTGGAGACACAAATGCCAAGAATACCTGGTGGGGGAGCGACAAAATAGACCATAGAGGTGAAGACATGGCAGGCGCTCTAGAAGATTGGGGAATGCAGATACTCAACGACGGCGAATTGCCCACTTTCGACACAGTAAGAGGTGGCAGGAGACTGACTAGTCATGTGGACATAACAGCTTGTTCAGAGGATCTCCTTGCGCTGGTTTCCAACTGGGAAGTCCTAGAAGACCTCACAGGGTCCGACCACAACGGCATTATACTCCAAATCAAACTACAAAAAGCTAAAGGGATTAGTATAAATAGAACTACACGTAAATATAAAACTAAGAATGCAAATTGGAGCCAGTTTGATGACAAACTGGACCAATTAAGAGCGTCAAACCAAATAAATTTAATAAAGATAAACGAAATAGAAAACAGACAACAATTAGACAAATTTATAGAACTGTATACAAATATAATAACAGAAGTGTGTGATCAAATCTTAAAGAAAAAGGGAAAACAACAAAAATTAAGAATGCCGTGGTGGTCGGAAAAATTGGAGCAAATGAAGAGGGAGGTTGCAACAAAAAAGAACAGAATTCGTTGCGCGGCCGCCATTCGAAGATCATTCGTCGTCGATGAGTACCTGCAAGCCAAGGAGAGGTACGAGATGGAAGCCAAACAAGCACAAGTGGACAGCTGGAAAGACTTTTGCCAGAAGCAGGACAGGGAAGGGGTATGGGAGGGAATCTATAGGGTGATAAGGGGGACAACAACAAGGCAGGAGGATATCCCACTGACCAAGGACGGGAAACAGGCGAGCCAAGAAGAATCGGCAAAAATTCTGGCGGAAGCCTTCTACCCGGAGGACCTTGAATCGGACGAAAACCCATACCATCAGCAGATTAGAGCACTAGCAGACCGGGTAAACGACCGTGTTGAGGGAGAAACCCACGATGAACCGTTTACCAGGGTAGAGCTCTGCACTGCAATGGGGAGCTTTAATCCAAAGAAGGCCCCCGGGGTGGACGGCTTCACGGCAGACATTTGCGGCCGGGTGGTATTCAGAGATCTGGAACTGCACCTGGCCCTCATGAACAAGTGCCTCCGATTGGGCCACTTCCCATCAAATTGGAAAGAAGCAACCGTCGTGGTTCTGAGGAAGCCTGGCAAAACGAACTATACCGACCCCAAGTCATACAGACCCATAGGCCTATTGCCAGTCTTAGGGAAAGTATTAGAGAAAATGGTCGTACGCCGGTTGCAGTGGTACCTGGTACCCCGCACAAACCCACGCCAATATGGCTTTACACCACAGAGGAGCACGGAGGACGCCCTCTATGACCTGATACAGCTGTTGAGAATCAAGTTGAAAGACAAGAAACTCATAACGGTTGTATCACTGGACATAGAGGGGGCCTTCGATAGCGCCTGGTGGCCTGCAATAAGGGTAAGATTGGCGGAAGAGAAGTGCCCGGTGAACCTGCGCCGACTGATAGACAGCTATCTCCAGGACCGTAAAGTCGCTGTGAGGTATGCCGGCCAGGAACACAGAAAGGGCACTTCCAAGGGTTGCGTCCAAGGTTCAATCGGGGGACCCATCTTATGGAACCTCCTCTTGGACCCACTGCTCCGGGAGTTACAAGAACGGGGCGACTATTGCCAGGCTTTCGCCGATGACATAGTCCTGGTCTTTGACGGGGACACAGCGTTGGAAATCTCGGGACGCGCCAATGCCGCACTCGAACATGTGCGGGAGTGGGGTGTCAAAAATAAACTTAAGTTTGCACCGCACAAAACGAATGCAATGGTTTTAACAAGAAAGCTTAAGTATGACACACCACTCCTGCGCATGGGCGGGATCGACATTGGAATGTCCTCCGAAATCAAAATCCTGGGCCTTACCGTAGACGCCAAGCTAACCTTTAACAGCCATGTGGCTAATATCTGTAAGAAGGCACTTGGCGTTTATAAACAGCTGTCGAGAGCCGCCAAAATCAGCTGGGGACTCCACCCAGAGGTAGTTCGGACCATCTACACTGCCACGGTGGAGCCCATAATTACATACGCGGCAAGCGCCTGGTCGCCAGCGACCAAAAAGCTCGGCACTCAACGGCACTTAAACGCAGTCCAAAGAAGCTTTGCCCAAAAGCTGTGTGGGGCGTATCGCACGACCTCACTTCACTCAGCGCTGGTTCTGGCCGGAATACTGCCGCTGGACCTCCGTGTACAGGAAGCAGCTGCCTTGTACGAAGCGAGGGTGGGAGTGTCCCGGCCTGAACTAGGAGATAGAGAGGTCGAGCGTAGGGTGGAATACACAAGTATCCCACACCCGGGTAGGCATATTGCGACAGAGTTCATATGCCTGGCAGACCAAGAGCAACTGGACAGACATAACACCCAGACTGTCCAGATCTACACAGATGGCAGCAAAATTGAGGGCAAGGTCGGCGCGGCACTATCCTTATGGAATAGTGCAGCGGAGACTAAATCCCTCAAATTCAAGCTAGCCCCATACTGCACGGTCTACCAAGCGGAACTCTTAGCAATATGCAAGGCCACCGAGGAGATACTGCGTGGAAAAGAGCAGAGTTATGGCATCTACAGTGACTCAAGAGCAGCACTGGAGACCATAACTAATCTCGACACCACTCACCCCCTAGCAGTCAACACCCGCAAAAACCTAAAGGCCATTAATGATCAGCATAAAGCTGTGTCTTTATATTGGATTAAGGCCCATGCAGGCCTTGCGGGAAACGAGAGGGCAGATCAGCTGGCAAAGGACGCTGCGCTGAGAATAAAGACCAGGCCAGTATATGACTTATGGTACGAGAGCTACCAACGTTTTCGAGAAAGAACTTTAGCAAGGCTGATTTTTTTATATTTCCTTGCTCATAGAAGCCTGATTGAGATGCATCAACTCTGACAGCCGGAAGTGGTTGCGTTTTCTTCTGCGCATCCTGTTTGTACTGGTGAAAATTTCGGAGTTTGAAACATTTTAACATTTTTTAAATTTTTTTCATCACTTTCTCCGTCCTCTTAGCAAATATTTTTTTCTATTGGATGAGCGTTATGTGATTACTACTACGTGCGAGATACTATTTTAGTTGTGAAAAAAAAAAATAAGAACATTTTCAAAAAGCAGAAATCTTAATACGATAAAGTTATGCTAGAACGTAAAATTATTTTGTCAGGTGGAAATCTGGTTGCATAAGAGTATACAGACCAATAGTGTTGATTCTCGCGAGGGACGCGCAACCTATAATAACAATTCTTTTCGTTGTTATCATTTAACCGCGATCCAAAGATTAAGATCGGCTTAAGAATACGTGGTACTCGAATATCTGTTTAGATTACCTTCGACCAAGAAGTATGAGGATTCCATCACTGCCTAAAAATAGACAACAAACTGCTTTGTCAGAGAAAGTCATGACAATTAACGAATGCCTACATGCACGTCTATAAGAATTGGCTTATATAATATATCAGTTTATATTAAGATTTATTACATATTCAGATTCATTTTTTATTTCCATTATCAAGCCCGTCAAAGCCCAAATCAGAGAGATTAAATAATAAAAAATAAATAAATATAAATATCCTGGGACATTCCTCATACACGGTCAATAATATAAAGAATATTCTAAATGAGCTATTTATTCGGTAACAATTGAAATAAAGACACATAAACAACTTGGTAATAAAAATCAAAATATTTTAGTTTCATTATAAAATAAAATAAAATGCATTTATTTTCAGACAACAGGGTCCATAGATTGTTAGTAAATACACAAAAAGTAGCTAAGTTAGTACACATTTTAAACATTAAAACAACAGAAAAAAGAACGACAGGCAGTTTATGAAGCATAACGCATGACGTGCAGCTTCATAAACCTGCCTAAAGTAGGCCCATCTGCCCTCACAGCAAACACGTTCAGAATGATGTTGGTGCTCCCTCTCACCCTGTTTAAAATAGAGGCCACTTGTTTGCGCATTATGGCGAAAAAATCCGTATGCGCATCTGCAAACATGCCTGAAGCACTACAGTAAGGAGGAAGCCTCAACAGTAGAGTGTTGTATGCTTTTTGGGTATAATTAGCCAATAGGCTGCTGGAATAAAAAAATTGGCAATATGCCTTAAAGAGTGGGATCTTGACATTGACTGAGCTACCAGCAAATCTACGAGCCAGCATATTTGCCCGCACTGCCAACGCTCTGCGCTCCCTTTCTATATTACAATCTTCAGTCACAATAAAACTTTTTGCCATAGTGTATTGTTGTAGTGTATGTGTAGTGCCATTTAGGGTTACTGGAGGGATATATGACGGACTTTTATTTCTACCCCTAAACACCAACAATTCACTCTTGCTTGAGTTATATTTTAAACCATGATCCTCAGCATAAGCTTCACATATGAATAATGGTTTCCTAATACTACCAATCGTAGGAACCAGCAGCACCATGTCATCGGCATAGCTTATGTTATTTACACAATTACCAGATGGTAAATCACTGATCAGAGAGCTCATTTTGAGCACTCTGATCAGTTGATCTACATAAATATTGAATAACCTTGGCGATGTCAGACCTCCACATTCCAGTTTGTATGGATCAGATCATTGCATTAGACCATTTAACATAATTTATCTGTTTGTTATACCAGACGGAGAGTGTAGTAACTAATTCCACAGGGACACCTCCCTTCCTAAGCTTATCCCACAGGATATTATATGATACTAGATCAAAAGCTTTAGAAAGATCCAGGAAACATGCATTCACGAGAGTTTTCCTATCTGTGTAGTATTTAACCGTATGTTCTAAGGTAAAATATAGCACTCTCAGTAGACAGCCCCTGACGAAAACCATATTGAGCATCATGTAGCTTCATGTATCTCCTGACTGAGGTTATGAATTATTATTAAAATTATAATGAGACTGTCTAGAAAAATGTTGACTACCCCTGAGGCGTCACTTGGTTGTCAATATGACAATGAAATTTCTTTGTTTAAATTGTTTAGACACCAGAAATGAACTAATGCTAACTTGGAATTTTGGAAATTTGCGTTTTATTCTGCCAAATTGTTTATCTTAAGGATATCTTTTTATCAAATTAAAAAAGAAATAATTAAAGCAGTTCCAAGAAATGGCACAGCACTTCACACAGTAAATTCACTTTTTGCGCTCGCCCGCTATATTACGCTAATTGGGTTAAAAGCCTTGCAATTATAATCTTAAGGCCCCAATGCCACGGAGAGATATATCAGCAAAAGACAGCAAGAAAACATTTTAATGTAGAAAACCCTCGTGAATGCATGTTTCCTGGACCTTTCTAAAGCTTTTGATCTAGCATCATATAATATCCTGTGGGATAAGCTTAGGAAGGGAGGTGTCCCTGTGGAATTAGTTACTACACTATCCGTCTGGTATAACAAGTAAAAACCATCGTGTTATCTAAATGAAAAAAATAATGAGGAGAAGAAGCGACGCAAGAAACTCCTCATGGGCCCGACATGTTTATTGATGTAATTTTACAATTAAATGATCACTTTAATTACACCTACAGTATTAATAAATTAAAAGTTTTAGTAACGGGTGAAATAGCAAATGCACTTAGAGGTGTGCACAGGGGGGCTAAAAAGGAAGCTAAAGCAATATTGCTACGGAATCCATATTTTCGATTTTCTTTTTGGTAAAATAGTTACTCATTATGTTCAATTCAATTCATTAAAAGACTCGGAATTGATGAATTACTTAAATTCTGCTGTAAATTCGAAAAAATGAATTGCGTTAGCAATATCGCTTAGCTTCCTTTTTAGGGGGCTAGGTCGAGTGCTTGCGATAGACTGCCTCCTCTAAATGCTACACGCAAACTTTTATTAACTTTGCTATTGATTTTATGGTCAGTGTTGTCACTTAATCAATCTTTCTAATTATCCAAATAAGTCGGACCAACTATTCAGCTACCCGATACATAATTTATATTAAAAAAAAATTTTAATCCTAACTTCCTAACTAATATTATAAATGCGAAAGTGAATTTGTTTGTTTGTTACGCCTAGAAGGAGTTAGGCTACTTTTTATCCCGGGAACACGGGTGAAACCGCGGGGGACAACTAGTACAAAATATTTTCGGAGATATTTCGAATCGTCGATAGATTCAACTGTAACGTTCATAAGTTCCTTATCAGGGCCTAACCTGGATAAATAACTTTTTTATTTGGATTTTGAAAATAAAGTTATCTTATTCTTTCCTTCAAATGGCTCTGGTTTAAAATAAACTTTTTCGAGTTAGCATTTTGTTCATTGCTGCTATCGATTGGGTCTCTAATTCCATTTCCGGTACTTGCTTTCCGTGTACTGAACTGATCTTAAATTAGTCTTTGTACCCTTATGCAACCAAATTTCCGTCTGGTAAGGTTTGTTTCAGGTTCATTGATAGCATAACTATATAATGTTAAAATTTCAGCTTTTAGAAAATGGTTTAGAAGAAAATATGTCATTCTCAAGATTCACAACTAAAATAGCATCTGGCACGTAGGTAGCAACCACATAACGCTCTGTCGATTTAAGTTTAGGTTGCTAAAAGGCTGTAGAAAATGGTGAAGAAAAAATTATTCGTGCTAAAATGGTTTAATGGGTTAAAAATCCGAATTTTTCACTAGTACAAATAGGATGCGCAAAAGCAAACGCAACCACTTCCAGCTGCCAGACTTGGCGCATCTCTATCAGGTTTTAATGCGCAAGAAAATATCAAAAATCCAGCCTTGCTAAAGTTCTTTTTTTCGCGACGTTGCTAGCTCTTATACCATTATGCCCGGTCTCATTCATCAAACGACAGATCCGAAAGGAATCGATTGATGAATGGAACCGGAGATATAAAGACGGTGCGACAGCCAGTGTAACCAAATGGTTTTTCCCAGACGTAACAACAACATATAAAATGGTAAGAGAAATAAAACCCTCAAACGTAACCACCCAAGTGATGACAGGGCATGGTGGGTTCTCGGAGTACCTAAATCGCTTTAGGTGCAAAGAGAACCCATCATGCATCTGCCAACCTGACGTCCCCGAAACAATTGAACATATCCTAACTGCATGCCCGGTTCATGCCCTGAAAAGATTCGAGGTTGAAAATGCAATTGACACTAAGATTATAGCAAAAAATTTCCATGACATAATACTGAACAAATGTAATAGAGAAAAGTTTTTGGAGTATTGTGTACAGGTCGCAAAAATTGTAATAAAGAGAAATAGATGAACAAATTATGCTAAATATGTATTATATAAGAATATATTATGAATAGCATAAGGTGAATATAAGAAATAAGCAAAAAGTGTATAAATGATTTAGAAATAATAAATAATAAGAAAGTAAAACAAATATGTAAAACTTGATAAATGTAAGGAAATAAATGTGTAACAATAATGTATAGAATAAGGATAAATGTACAAGATATTAGAATAATATAAGATGTAAATTAGATATAAAACATGTAATAGAAAGTAAGAATAAAAGTATATAAGATCTTGATCCATCCCATAAATAAAAAACCTTACTATCCCAACTTGAATAAATTAAAATCCCTATTTTCTGTATCCCAAGCAATGTATAGCAATAAGTAAACTATAAGAAATAAAAATAACTCTAATTATGTTAGAGGTAGCTCGCGGGCCGGGCCGATAGCGCCCAGACAGGAAAAAAAAAAAAAAAAAAAAAATATAAACAATGTACCTGTGGCTATACATGTGGTTCCTCTGCTGGAACTGCTCCCCGCATATGGTGCAGTCGTAGGAGGTCTCCACCGGCCGCCCGGTCAGGTGCCGCTTGCGGTGCTGGTTCAGATTCGTCACCTGACACACACAATCTTATTTAACTATCATTCATCGATTATGTGCCTTATTTTATCAGCCTATAATGTCCCACTGCTGAGCACAGGCCTCCTTTCACAAATTAGGATGAAAGGCAATAGGCAGATTCTCCACCACGCGTGCCGACTGCGGATCGGTGGATGTAAGCTAGTGGTTAACCTACAGTTAGTTTTCAAGCCGCCTAGTAGGCCTTCAACTAGCTTAACGACTATTAAGTGATAACCGGGACCAATGGCTTTACGTGCCTTCCGAAGCACGGAAACGCTCGATTTGAAATACCACTAAGCGGTCACATATCCAGGTACGACCACGACGGTGATACTTTGCCGATCGATTAAGAACGGCTAATCATGTAGCATGGTTCCAGGGATGTGCCTTATACCAAGATAATAAAGTGGCTTTTGTATTGTTTTATAGAATCGCTTTTTTTTATACGACGAAGTCGGTAAACAAGCATATGGCTGATTTATAGTAAGCGGTTACGGCCATTTGGACCGACCCTTCTCCCCTCCCCAATGAGCTCTGGCGACCTTACTCACGCGCAGGAACACAACATAAAGTCATTTGGCGGCGGTATTCTGTAAGGTGGAGGCACTCCCCCATTCCAGCTGCTCTTTAAAAGAAATAACGCTAGGCTCTACCTCATGGGGTTACACGAGAAGGGTGTGAGGAGATTTTTGTAGGTGATGATATAAACGTCAATAGGTTAGGTAACCACTTACTATCAAGCCGTATGCTTATATTTCGTCTAAACTCTCCCTCCAAGTTATAGATGAACTAATGTAAAATAATAACGTTATAGGTTACCTGAGCGTAAGCTTTGTTGCATCCCGGCTCGGGGCACACGAACGGTCGCTCGCCAGTGTGCAGACGCACGTGGTTGTTTAGATTCGTCACCTACAAACATTACTAACTTTGTGATGCGTTCAATCATTCATGTACAGTAGTACCCAACTGATAAGGCGTGTCGTGAATCTTCGTTCGCACAGAAAAGAAAGTATGGCCCCGAAGATTAACGAAAGAATGCTTAAAACTTACAATCAACCTTAGATCACTACTATAAGGTTCATAATACACTGCAGCTGTTAGTTCCGTCTCACTCGCAAGTCACGCCCCTCCGCACGGCGCGCGCTAACATGGCGGCAGCTGCCGACCAATAGCGGTTCCCGCGCTTTGAAAATGTATCTTCTGCGCAGGTACACACGGCAACACATCAAGCTATACATTTCCAGTATAAGCTGATCTCGCATTGTATAGGATTTCCCTGCAATGAGAGCTCAGCTTATATTGGTAATGTATAGCTTGATCTGTAGCCGTGCGTACATGGGTAAGCCATATCGGTTGGGTACTACTGTACTCGTATGTGGACTGACTATCAATGTAGTAGCTACCATCCTTTTATTATAAAAACATGGAATATTATAACAATAAATATTAGGTTACGGCTACCCGCATTATATTTTTGTATAGCTGTACCCCGCGTTCACGGGATAAAAAGTAGCCAATAATACTCGGGAATAATGAAGCTTCGTATTGAAGAAAAAAAAAATCCAGTCTGGTAGTTCCAGAGATTAGCCTGTTTAAACACAAAAAAACTCTTCCGCTTTATTATATTAGTACTATAGATAGTATAGATGACTTGTTACACTAAATTGTAAATATTCGTATGTTTGTTTGAACATCATGCGAGCTACTCAAGTTATTTCGATGCGGATTTATTAACTATATAGTTCTATTCCCTTCACCTATACTTTTGCTATCCTTTGAATTCAAAAAAATTCTTAATTCTTGTCCTAGCAAAACGTTTTTCTCAACTGGAACGTGGATAAAAAAATAATGTTGTGACTGTTGCAGGTTAGATAAGACGAGACACATACCTGTGTGAATGCTTTCCCACATTCAGTGCATTTGAAGGGACGCTCGTTGGTGTGTATGCGGAGGTGCGCCCTCAAATTGTTTGACTGAGAAAATGCTGTAAATAAAAACACAAAATATTATTTTAGACACCAAAACATTATCCTATTTGAGAGATAGGCTCCCTCGTTCTACATTCGGGGCTGCCCGATTGGGCACCTCCACCTTACAGAAAATCGGGGCTAAATACCATTACTTTGGTGTGTGTGGGTACTTACTGGAGCTTTATGAGGAGGCGTTGTGCTTCCAGTGTAGTGCGGAACTAGCGGTGTGCCTTCCGCTACCGATAGGCACATTGACTCTTTTCAACCCCTTCAACACTCTTTCTGGGTGTGAAGAGATTTATAAGGGCTTTCCATTAAGTTATAATTCCAAAAATTACACATTTTTTCTTTGGCTTGGGTCATGTCTAGTATATTTATGAAATCGCGATAAGTCGGACCTTAGAAAATATATGAAAAATAAAAACCCTATATAACCTTAATAGTAACTTTTACGAGCCGTTTGAAACTAAGACAAAGGGCATGATTAATGATAGCTTATACCACTGTCAGAGGATATTTTGCAGGGTCAGGGTTGCAAGTGTCCATAGGCTACGGTAACTGCTTACCATCAGACGGCTAAGTGACAAACAAGGTTAGTTTGTCACTTAGTTGTTAAAAAAAACCCACAAACATCCATAAACAAAGTTTATTTCAACATGCTTTCATTATGCTAATTGGCTAGGCGCGAGAATGTACGCTGTTTATAATTTAATAAATTAACATTTTCAATGCCAAACATTTACTTATACACATAGTAGTTTTCTCCTGCATTCCCGGGATAAAAAGTATCCTATATTTTTATTCCCAGGTTTGATCTACGGAAAATAGCGGGATATATTTCAACCCAAATAAATTTACTTGTTCGATGGGTGTGCGTAACGCTTCTCTGTCACTCTCCCTACATACCCAAAAATTTTCCCCACTACGTCGCTTTTTGCTCAAGATGTTTATTGGCCAATGTATGATGGTTTGAGTGTCCCTGACAATGAACTATAACTCACCTTTATCGCAATATGTACAGACGAACCGCCTCTCGGCGCGGTGGTTGCGCAAGTGGTTCTGTAACTGCATGTTTTTATTAAACGACTTGTGGCATATTCCACAGTACAGAGGTGATTCAGAGTTTTCCTGAAAATCAAGGACATTTGATTGTGGCATTTGTGTATGGGTATTAGTGTATTACTAATGGAGTTTTTATCTACAAGGGATTAATACATATTTGACATGGCATTATGTATCTCCGTATTTGTAATGCATCCATTATTGTAACAAAGTGAAACGATCGCCGAAAATGACCGAGATTTATCAATGGTTACTAAAAGTCATCTAGGATTTAAGGACTTATATTAAGAAATAAATATCCTAGGACATTCGACACACACGGTCATCTGATCCCAAACTAAGCAGAGTTTTTACTATGGAAACCAGGTAACTGATATACACAGGACATGCATTTGTGTGCATAAACATGTCTGTATGTCCTGAGTCTGGGTGTAGTTATGTATATTAAGTATGTATTTATAAACAATAAGTTTTTGGATGTCCTTACTAGAATAGATCAACTGAAATGGAGATGGACTGGTCATATGTTGCGAAGTACCCAAGAGAAGTGGAGCAAAATCCTCACAGAATGGTACCCTCGAGACGGTAAAAGAAATAGGGGAAGACAACGAAAAAGACGGGAGGACGAACTCAAACTTACCGCAGGTCCCAACTGGAGAAGAGTCGCAAGGGACAGAAGGCAATGGAAATTATTTGAGGAGGCCTTTGCCAAGAGGCACACTGTACTCAGAGATATATTATAAAGGAAAAAAAATAGTAACTTTCACGTATGAGTTTCAGGATAAAGGGCTAATTGAAATTGAAATTGAATTGAAGTTTTTGTTAAAAAATAATTTTTAATACAAGCTTTTTTTGGTGACTGTAGTTTTGTTGACTATACTTGAATTGTCATCCAAATATGTATACCAAATATCAAGTCAATACAACCATTGACTGGGGGAAATTCGACCTGCAAGATTCCACCTGAACAAACATAGTTACATACATACATTGTTAAATAAAAGCTTGTAAAAATTAATATACATAGCATATCAGTTATCTGGTTTCGTATAGTACAAGCTCTGCTTGGTTTCAGATCAGATAAACATGTGTGAAGAATGACCCAGGATATATTTATTTTATTTATAATAGGTCTTTACCTATGAAATTGCCGTTCTGCAGTCCTGGCCATTTCAAATCAAAAAAAATTTTGTTTGGCTAAGAATTCTAATTTCAAATTAATTTTATTTTAAATACATGGAATTCTTTTTCCAAAAGTAGTCATCTTTTTCGTCATCATGGATACGTTAAAAATTCGAGTAATTATGGAATATGAGTACCGTCGTGGCAGCAACGCGGCACAAGCGGCACGCAACATCAACGACGTTTACGGAGCTAACACTACAAACCAACGCACCACCTGTTATTGGTTTGCTCGCTTCCGTTCTGGGAATTTCGACCTGAAAAATGAACCTCGCGGTCGTCCGAAGACTTTGGTCGACAATTACGAATTAAGACCGGCCGCCAATGATATTATAATAAAAAGAGGTAGATATCGCATTAACGCACGAAAATTGTTGCAGACAAATTCAGACAATTGTCGTAATTTTGCTTAGCGGCTACATATAGCTATCTCTTTCTGTACCATACGTTCCGTATTATCTATCGCATTCACCTAATTCAACAATAACTGAACGCCGCTTAGTATGAGGGTAGCATATCTCTAGTATAATATCATTGACCGGCCGCATACTATAAGAAATTTTCTGTCAGAAATTTTCGGACGCCCGCTTGCTCATACATTTTTGGACGTCAGACACGTTGAATTTTTGGATAGTATGCGGGGTGTAGAACAAAATGTATGGGGAAAGTGCCTTCCGGCGGCGTCCGAAAATTTCTGACAGAAAATTTCTTATAGTATGCGGCCGGCCTTAAAGGCGATTGTGGAAGCTAATGATACACAATCGACGGCTGAATTAGCAGCAACTTTCGACGTTAGCGTCAAAACAATAATGGTCCATTTGCGTCAAATTGGCAAGGTAAAAAAACTTGACAAATGGGTGCCCCACGAACTCAATGATCGCCAGCGCGAAGTACGCGTCGAAACGTGCCTTGCACTGCTCAACAGACACACAAATGAAGGAATTTTGAACCGCATTGTTACCTGCGATGAAAAATGGATTCTGTTTGATAACCGCAAGGCAAGCGCTCAGCAAGTTGGTTGGATCCTGGTTCAGCACCTAAACAATGCCCTAAACGAAAACTTACCCCTAGAAAAGTAATGGTCACTGTTTGGTGGTCTAGCGCCGGTGTGATTCATCACAGCTTCTTACCAAACGGGGTGAGCATTACTGCAGATGTGTACTGTGAAGAACTGAACACAATGATGGAGAAGCTGGCACGTCTCCAACCAGCATTGGGCAATCGCTCGTCTCCGCTGCTTCTGCACGATAACGCGCGACCTCATACTGCACAGCAGACGGTCTCCAAGTTGCAAGAACTGGGGTTGGAAGTTCTCCGTCATCCGCCCTACTCACCAGACCTTGCGCCTACAGACTACTACTTTTTCCAGAATTTGGATAACTTCTTGGCGGGAAAAAAATTCAATACCCGAGAGGCAGTACAAAATGCCTTTGAAGAATTTGTTGCCTCCCGTCCAGCTGATTTCTTTAAGATGGGCATCAATAAACTGCCACTGCGTTGGCAAAGATGCATTGATTGCATGGGTGATTACTTCGATTAATACAAATAAAAAGTACATGAAAAAAAATCGTTTAAATTTTTTCATACAAAATGGCAATTTCATACGTAAAGACCTAATATAATAAAATATTGAAAAGACGATTTTTTTTCTAAATATTTAATGAATTATCATAACTCATAAAATTTTGAACATACTTTTATTATAAATTAAAATGATTTAAATATATTTAGGCCCTAGGTTTCACAGTCTCAGATATTTATTTACATCCTATCTGATTTCTAAATGCAAATCTTTCTTTTAATTAAGAATAGAAGCCAAACAAACATGGTTGGTATATGGTTTCTATTCTTAGTTATCAAAGGAATATTTAATACATAATATTTGGAACATTGGAAGTATTTATACAAAATTATTTTATTATGTATGGATTGTTGACTAATGTAAGCTTAACAGTGTACATTTCAGTCCAAATATGGTGATTATAAACATAATTATTGCACTTTGTATGAAAACATGACAATATCAGGTTCCATTTATACCATATTGGTCACACACAACAGCTACGTTAACTATTGCATCCAAGGGGATACATCATTTTGAAACATTAAAATGGATCCATCTCTTTGTAGTCATAAATACATCTTCACCATTATTTAATACTTTTTAGTGCTTTATTATTTTGAAGTTGGTTTTATTTTTGGAGGTCTTGTATATGGTTAATATTTTTAGGTAAGCAAAAAAAATTAACATATACCTCCTCTGTGCTGGACGCTTGGGGCTCCGAATGTTCATTGTCTACTGAGTTGTCTCCTATTGTGATCTCAGGTACCAACGGCTGGCACTTGAAGCAGGCATAAACACCATCTTTGCCAGTCTCAAATAGTTGCTGAAATATATATAAGCTAAGCTATAGTTATTATGTGAATACCAACAGAAGACTTATTGGTCTTATTTTCCAAAGTTGGATAATAACATGAAGGCAAGATTTTTGAGTGTGGAAGGTGTATCCTTATCCTTAACTATTTTAAATGTGAAAGTGAGTTTGTTTGTTTGTTCACGCCTCAACTACTCAACGGATCATCATGAAATTTGGCATACAGACACCCTAGGGTATGGAGAAGGACATAGGCTACTTTTTATCCCGGGACCGCGGGGGATAGCTAGTATTTATATAAAAACATTTTCTAATGGCATAGCATTTAGTGTAGATGTATGCTTAAAGTGAAGCACCATAAAATAGACTGATAAAATTACTTGATAAAAAATCGACCATGATATTTTGCAGGTAGATACATCTAGTGCCTACTGCTTATAGAGTATGCCAAGGTTCACTATTCATGAACAAAAAAAAAGGACTACAGTTTTTTTTCCACGGCTCCGAGCCAGACGTAAAAAAAACAGACCGTCCGACTGAGGAAATAAAAAAAATACGCGGGCAGGTTTCGAATGTTGAGTTTTTTTAGTGTTATTGCAATTCATTTCGACGTAGATCTCTCTCGCCATATCAGCACTAAAAGTTCTGAGACTGAATGTTACGATTGAAGCCGAATTTCCTTCCAAAGAGTTTATTTCTTTACCAATCTCGTAAAGAAAACAAAAAATTATTGATGGAATATTATGATTAGGAGCTAATAAAATGAAAACAGGCATACTTACAACGGCTGGTTTTTGACAGATCCCACATTTATCCATACTGGATAGAAACAATATACCTAAAACCTAATAAAAATCACAATAAAATACGTAAAATAACAGAATTTCTCACATTAGCCGTAGCTCACCAATAAAAAAAATTAGGGCGAGGCGGGCGCGGGGAGTGCAGGGCGGGGCAAGCCATATTTCGTGTCCATAAACAAAAGCCATAGATATGAAATATAAATCAAAGGTGATATTCTATAATATTTATTTATTTATTTTACAACCAAAGTTTTAGTACTACCACTATTTTACTAAAACTTGACTTTTATGGACGGTGACTGACTGAAGACTATGTGAAAGTGAGTGAGAGTTTAGTACAATGGTGGTTGTACTAATTCACGGACTTCTTGAGACAACTTGAAAAGTCACGATACACATGATTCATTTCATTTCACTTTACTGGTGCACATGGATTGATTTTTATTGGATAAAATTCCACCGATAATATGCAATAAAACTCAAAATACACGAATTTATGAAATTAAAAATGAAAACGCAGCGTCACTCTGCAAGTTCCCGCCAAAATGTCATGGTTATTGGTTCGAGTCGAGTTCGAATCGAACTATTTCGAACGCAGCCATACGTACGTATTTATGGTATTTATTATCTAGTCTGTAGCCAATAGCCATACCGTAGACAGCAGCCATACATTTTTTTTTGTTTGACAGAAGACAGAAAATAATTTTGACACATTTCGTTCTCATGTTTTTTTTTTGTGTTGAATTACGTCTTTATAATATTAAACATTACAATTAACATGTAATTTCGCATAGTACTTTATCTACACAGACAAAACTTCAATTGTGTGTGTATTTATTTTTTGCTGTTCCTAGATGTAAAGTTGTGTTCAGGAACATATATCTTTGTCTTGAAAAATGTCTGAAAAGCCAGTTCCAGCAAGCGGCAGCAACCAGCCTATAGTGAAGATAGGTCACTACACACTTGGAGCGACTCTTGGCGTGGGGACCTTCGGTAAAGTGAAGATTGGGGAGCATCAGCTGACTAAACACAAGGTTGCCGTGAAGATCTTAAACAGACAGAAGATCAAATCCCTTGATGTCGTCGGCAAGATCAGACGCGAGATCCAGAATCTCAAACTGTTCAGACACCCACACATCATCAAATTGTATCAGGTAACCTCTATTGTGACAGTGGCCTTGAATTGTTTACAATGTTAAATTGAACTTGTTTACTTTGCTAATTTATTGCTCTTGTAGTACAAGTCTTCAAGTTGTACACCCATATTGTGTGAAAATAGACTCATAACTCCATATTTCTGTAATTGCTTACTTGTATTACTGTTTATTATAAATACTATACAGAAATGAAGTGAATAAATACATATAGGTGTAATTTAGAATTTTTATTATCATGTTATGTCATGTGTATTGTAAACTTTCCAGGTGATCTCCACACCAACAGACATATTTATGATTATGGAATATGTATCAGGTGGTGAACTATTTGACTACATTGTGAAGCGAGGAAAGCTACAAGAGCATGAAGCAAGGAGGTTCTTCCAACAGATAATATCAGGAGTAGACTACTGTCACAGGCATATGATAGTCCACAGAGATCTGAAGCCTGAAAACCTCTTGTTGGACCACAACATGCATGTCAAGATTGCTGACTTTGGTCTTTCTAATATGATGATGGACGGAGAATTCTTGAGGACATCTTGTGGGTCACCTAATTATGCTGCACCTGAGGTACATCATAATATATTAATTATTCACTACTAACTGCACATTGTCAATAAGTACGTCTTATTAGTATGAATGTAGTAATGTTTAATTATAAGGACCTATTTTCTTCCTTCACTGTTCTAGATTAGTACATATTAATTATTGATTTTGCCTATATTTATGTTAAACTTGACTGTCAGGCTTGTGATCAGTGGGGCGATTACGTAACTAAATTTCAATCATTTTCGAATTGAAATCGGTTAAATATAATGGTTTTCTGTTAATAACTTTTTTACATTGTGATAAATAAATACAAACAGTGGGTCATTAGAAATTGAACCATTTCCAATTTTGTAATATTTCTACTGATTCAGAGGTTATTTCAATCTGAATTTCATTGCAATAAAGTTACGTAATCCACATACAGGTCCACCTCAGATAAGTGACCACCATTGCCTATGGCTGTCAAAAGATTGCCAGTGTGCTACTGACCAAACAATAAATATACAACTTATTGATAAGCTCTCACAAAATTAAAATGAACATTATTCCCAACAGGTAATATCAGGCAAACTGTATGCTGGTCCAGAAGTAGATGTATGGTCATGTGGTGTCATACTCTATGCATTACTCTGTGGCACTTTACCTTTTGATGATGAACATGTACCAACACTGTTCAGAAAGATCAAGTCGGGAATATTTCCAATACCAGAGTACTTAAACAAGAGTGTTGTAAGTTTGTTATGCATGACGCTGCAAGTGGACCCGATGAAGAGAGCTTCAATTGAGGATGTGAAGAAACATGAATGGTTCCAGAAGGATCTCCCAGGTTATCTGTTTCCGTCACCAGTAGAACAGGTAGAAGTTTTCTGGAATTGTGCATGTCTTTATGTGATTTAACAAATCAAATAATGGTTTGTAATGGTTTATGAAAAGGAGTAAGTTTTCATTGAAAATTTTGTATTTTCTTAAATGAAAATTGAAGGTGCCAACACATACATCTGTCCTCCACTTAAAATTTAGTTCAGTCACCGCAAAATACTATCAATACGCATGCCAGATTGATGATGTGATGCTAATGTGACTAATATGTATAGATGAATCTTCTGTATTCATTCCCATATTTTGTTTGGTAATTATCCTCCCACCTAATATAAAACCTATCCATTTATTAAAGCTGTCCAAAGAATCATAATAATTTTCTATAGCATATCAAGATAAGCATTGTTTTGGTAGTTAATTAATGAGTGAACTCACTCAAACAGGACAGCAGTGTGATAGATACGGAGGCAATCAGCGAAGTGTGTGACAAGTTTGGAGTGAAGGAACATGAAGTACACAATGCACTGCTGAGTGGTGATCCGCACGATCAACTGGCTATTGCATACCACCTCATCATAGACAATAAGAGGATCGCTGACGAGGCCGCCAAGGCTGAAATTAAGGACTTCTATGTTGCTAGTAAGTGTAAATTGAACCTATACCTAGAGCTTATTATATTATCGAACTGTAGAATTTTTAATTTACATACAAAATACGTCTTAAAATTCATCAACTGAACATATTTTTAATACAATTCACCCTGGTGCATGTAATGTACTCATAAAGCTTTACTTGTATAGTCTGTAAGGGTGTATCATTTGTGTTGTGTAGGCAGTTCTCCGCCGTCGTCGGCGGGGGGGTGTGGGCCGGGCGGGAGTGGGGGCGGGAGCGGGAGCGCGGACACGGCGCGGCCGCACCCGGAGCGCATCGCGCCGCTGCGAGACGCGCCGCATCCGCCACATCCGCCGCAGGACAAGCCGCGCGGCACACCCGTCAAACGGTACCTACACTACACTACACCACACCACACCACACATTACTAAACTCACCGGCAATTTAGCCCAAGCTCGAAATTTCTTAGAAATTAACGTACAAAAACATAAAACTGCGTCTTCAAGGGGTTTACACAAAAAAATATAATATAACAAGGTCTGTGTCAGACATTGTTTCGAAGTCAGTGAAAAAATCTGCTTACTATATTTTAATATTTCCTATCGAACGTGTTCTATGAAAAAGAAACAGGTATGTGTCTAACGCAGTACCTCATCCTTTTTTATGTCGGTTATAAAGGTGTTTTCAGTAAATATTATATTTGATATTCATAAGGATACCACAGAGAATGTGGCTGTTTGATGAATAAGGAATGGACCGAAAAAGCAAAAAATAAAAAGAGTTGCATAATGAAATTCAGTAATAACACTGTTTTGGATGATATAATGGTCACTATGACAACTATTGTTTCAGGAACTTTAATAGAGGATTTATAGCATGGGTAGATAAACATAGAAATACAATATGTTAATATTATTTCTTCTACTTACTGGGTACTTCAATATACATATAAGGCGCACATTCACCGACTCAAACACTATCAAAGAACTTGTAGACTCGTGTTTTGTCTATAACCTCAATAGTCAGTTAATAAATTATGTGTGAACTTTTTATCTCTCATTGATTGACTCCGATAGAAATGGTGTCGTATTTTTTTTTATTAATAATGTTTCAGAGCTAAATGGCATTTGGGCATCAGATCTCAAAGCAAGCCCAACGACATAATGCTGGAGGTGTTCCGTGCCATGAAGGCACTCGACTATGAATGGAAAGTAATCAATCCGTATCACGTCAGGTATGATATTATTATTATTTTATTCATGTTGTCCTCAGAAGATGTGGTGGTAATTAGTAATCAGGCAAGCAGGTAACTAACTGGCTCTCGTGTACAACCGCCAGAATATCACAATGCATGATCATTGTAAATAGTTAGAAGCAGATATTTTCAGAGAATTCATTTTTATATAAATACTATGTAATCATTCATTATTTCCTATTCTTAATTTATAATACTTTTATTGCCTTTGCCGTTAATATTTATTAATGACAATAAAATTAAATTTTCACTGTATATACTAAAACTATATAATTTCATTGCAGAGTTCGAACACTAAACAAGATGACAGAGAAATACGTGAAAATGTCTCTACAACTTTACCAAGTGGACTACAAATCGTACTTATTGGACTTTAAATCTCTGTCGGGTGAGAAAGAGGACTGTGACGAAGAAATGATGTCGCCCCTGGCGGGGACGCCCCTCGGGCCGCCCCTGCCTCCGCCCCTGCCCTCGCCCACTCAGCCTCAGGGGCACCACACTATGGAGTTCTTCGAAATGTGCGCTGCGTTGATTATTCAGCTCGCTAGGTAACTCTTAACAGGATTATGGAGGATATATAGGTAACAAAGATAAAGTTTCTGCATACTATAATTACTATGTGTAGTCTCTGTTGAAAGATTTGAAGAAAATAGGTACTTAAAATGACACTTGTTTATATCCAAGTTGTCTAGGCCCTGAAGGTGTATGAATACCTAAGTCTTTTCGGTATGGTTTCTTATAGTATGCGGAAGCTTTGAAGTAAGAAGTGAATACTAATTTTAAATGTAGATTGTATTATATTGATGCAGTATTGTTATTGACTATTTAAAAGCTGCTAAAGCCTATCTAGCGGCTTTGCTTGATAATATGACATTATTTAATGCAATAAACTAATATTCATACACCGCAATATGATTGATAGCACAAAATGAAAAGATAAAAAAAAAAAGTTTAAGTGAAACTTGTTACGATTCACAAGTTTCACATAAAAATAATAATTGTATCTGAAAATGGTCACTGCAAATACAATATTAGATAATAATGGTCACAAAAAACTCATTTGCCTTACAAAATTTACCATTATCATGTAGCGTTTAGCAAAGAAGTTTACACTTCCATAAGTTCCATGCGTTATTTGTAAAGAATGGATAAGATTATGATAGATATTATGTCAGTGATTAATTATATAGGGTGGATACGACACTTAATGAAACCACGTAAAGTACTCATAAATACGAAGAATAAAGGTCAAGAATAAATACGATATTTTAGTACGGGACCAACTACGAAATCGCAAAAAAAAGCTGTTTCATACAAAAGGTCTTCTCTGCTAAAATGTATGAAAGAGATGTATTTTATTTTCGATTTCGAAGTTGGACCCATTGGAAAAGTTGATCGTTTTTATGAGTATTTTACGTGGTTTCATTTATTGCCTTATCTGCCCTGTATAAATCAAAATCGATGTAAAAAACATGGTAACAAACAATTCATGTTTGTCTGTTGTACAAATACGTTATGATGTTTCATACTTTATGTATAAATATAAAATTACACAGCAATATTTTGGATGATAGCCAAATGCCTTAATAGAATAGATGTGTTGCAATTTGAACACAATTTTTACATTGATACATATTATATAATTATTTAATCAAATCAAATATATTTCGAGTTTCATGAATAACTGTATACTGTTTAACTGAGACTGTAATCAAACTAGGATTCATATTAAAAAGGTTTTTTTTTCCTGGCTTTGTTAGTACGTATTGAGACCGTCTCAGTCAAACGTTGTGCCTATAATAGTTTGCATGGTAATGTTTAGGGATTGCAATCAGGAAAACCGGATCCGGTAATCCGAATTACTATTGTTTGAAGTCATCCCTTATGTAGTCGGATGGTGTAATTATTGTGATACAATGATTTTGCAATAAGTGATATTATTTATTATTTTGCCAAAGATAATATTTATACAAAATTTGCAAGCAAAAGATATTTTCGTCAGCCTGCATTTGTGTGAATATTGAAAGCAATATGGTGAAGGTTTTTTGTGAAAAGTAGATTTATTATGGGACAATTATATTTATTTAATGGTCTTTAGACATTTGTACGGTACAATTGCAACACATATAGTATAGGATCCCTAATAGAACGACCTTCACCGAGATGTTTATTTGATGAAACGTATTTTATATTTAATTTAATATGTCAATAAATATATTGCATATGGGTTGCCTAACAAATTTCAGTCCAGGATATGATTAATAAATAATTTAAAAAAAAAATGTTTTAAACATTACCAGTTTGATTATTAAGCCCATCACAGACGTAGCTATAATATATATTAATATGCCGAGCTATAATATAAATTACAGTACAGTTTGGCGAAGTAACAGATATATATATTATAGCTGCGTGTGCGGTCACTCAAAGATTAGTATTGAAAATATATCGTAATATGCCTTGCTATGATTTATATTAATATATATAATAGCTACGTCTGTGACGAGCTTTAGACAATTCTATACCAATCGAAAGTATGAAGCTCATAGAATATGCAAACGTTAGGTTGCATATTCTTTTCCAGTCGCAACTCTCGGGTTGCCAGGTATAAACAGGTAAATCGATATTTTCACCGGTCTGATTATTGAATTAAAATGTAAATAAAGATTATTTTATTATGAACACGGTGGTATAGGGTTGCCTGCGAAAAATCAGTCCCGAATTCTGGTTCTCGAATTTTGAAAGTGAAATGTTGCTGCGAGTGAATATGTGCAACTTAGAGGTCCCAACCAACCATCCCATGCGATAGAAGAGGACACAGCATAGACGATGTTTGAAGTCCGTCCATTTAAAGAATGAAGATGTATACATGGAGTTTTTTTTTTGTTTTTTTCATTTCTGACATTTCTAGTACCCTAACCTAACTGGGTCCCATAGAGCATTTTGATCCTTGTCAGATCCTTATCTGGCAACCCGAGAGTTGTGACCGGAAAAGAATAGGCAACCTAACGTTTGCATATTCTATGAGCTTCATACTTTCGATTGGTATAGAATTTGTCTAATAACTGAAGGCCGACTTACGAACTGGTGGTAACTTCAGTAGCTTTGACATTCATAAGTGCCCTACTAGGGTCTAAATTGCATAAATGGCTTTGACTTTGAATAATCAAACCGGTGAAATGTATCAATTTTTTTTTTTATTTATTAATTAATCATATCCTGCAGGGCTATTGCGTATCTTTGGTGGTAATCGTAACGAACACCATTCATTATTTCATCCAATGACGCGTACGCGTTATGACGCGACGATGACCATTCGTGGGCCCTGATTGGATGAAATTTATTAATGGTGTTCGTTACGATTACCACCAAAGTTACGCGGCTCTACCGCGTAACTTTGGTGGTAATCGATGGTAACCCCTGGACTGAATTTTTTTAGGCAATCCATATGCAATATATTTATTAACATATTAAATTAAATATAAAATACGTTTCATCAAATAAACATCTCGGTAAAGGTCGTTATATTAGGGATCTTAGACTAATAATCGTTTTTGTATTGAGTTGGTTTGTATCTGCAGAAGTTTTTTTTAACTATTTGCAATGAACTGATCTGATAGATATATTAATTTCTGTCTACTTTTCTACAGTTCCTACTCAAGCCTTTCGTACAAATGTATCTAGTCCCCAAATTGGTATTATTTACAAGCTTTTATTTAACTTGCCGTGTTAGTATATGGGTCGAATCATGCAAATTAATTTTAAAACAGTTATCCCCAACCGATTGAGCTGATCTTTTTGCATACACGTTCAGTCTGGATGATAATGCATAGTTAGTAAAAGCTTTCTTTAAAAAGTTTTTTTTTTAATTATTAATTTATTTTAAATCCAATTTGTGTATAATCTTCAGTTTACTTAAATTATTATGATGTACAAATATTAATATATTGTACAGCTTTGATTATAGTCTATAATTATATAACATAGTTCAATCCCACGTTTTACTTCCATTAATTTTCCTAGGCATTATTAAAATCTCTTAGAATTACTTACTTGTGAAGTTTTATTTCATAATAGTAAAATCAAACACATTTAACAGAATACTGTAATTTATTACAGATCTAGATATTATTTTATAAAACGACTAAGGAATTTTATATACCAACAAACAAACGGATGCGATGAATATTTCAATAGATATCTCTGAACCACTTCAACAACATAATAAATAAAGCTAACGGGTGACTACCCACTTAAGATTTTACTAGAAATAAAATAATAATTGGCATTAAATAATAATGACTGTGTCGAACGGACATCACAATTAAAATGTATTCATCACATCGTGGCATCAAATGGAGCCACACGAGGTGTTCGCTTGTCGAGAAGGTAACGGCTACGATTCCGGTGAAAGTGAGCCGGGGGAGTGTGCGAGCCGAGTCGAGCCGAAGTTGTCCGAAAGGTGGGTCGATGAGTTTGGGAACCATGTATCGTATCTTGTGTAGTGAGTTCAGTTGAGGTGAGGTCAGGCGGCAGGTGTGGGCGCGACGGGGGCGCCCTCGTCCGGCTTGCTCTCCAGCGAGAACGGTGGGATGCGGCAGTCGAACGTGTACCCGTCCTCGCGCTCCATCCTGAACGTGCCCCTGGTAACAGTAACAACACAACGTGAGGCACCGTCTGTGTCTCCTTGCATCATTACCACCTATCGAAGATCTGTTAGCTCCCAGAAATGGTCAATATCAGAACATATCCTTATAATGATATGAAGATTTAAAAATATGGTTTCTTTCTTCACACACAGCTATCTGATCCTAAACTAAGCGGAGCTTATACTATGGAAACCAGGCAACATACTTCATATACATAATATACGTCTCCAGCGTGGCCGACAGAGAGAGAGAAGATGCGCCGTTTTATAGTGGCTGTAGGGAGTAGGTATGTGTCGAGTGGTTGTGTGTGACTGACCACATGTGTCCGCTGGGCGCCTGCAGACTGACGTGGCTGCTGTACTGGAAGGCGGGCGAGTGGTGCGCCAGCACGGGCTCCTGGCCCACCACGCCGCGCCCGCGCACCGTCTCCAGCGTGCCCGACAGGGAGAAGATGCGCCAGTGCCGCTCGCGCAGCTGCACCGCCTGACTGCCCAGGTTCTCTAGCCGGATGCAGTACCGCCACTGTCCACACACAACATAATTATACGCATTCACATTATAGTAACTGGCCAATTTTTGGCACGAAATGTCTGGCCCAGAAGCCAAATTTTAGGTCTCTTTGATGGTGGGTTGGGGAGCTGGTGCGCAATTAGTCGTCAGACCCTGTGCGTGTGCACCTGCGCAAACCGCGCCCACTTTTTGCCAAGAAGTTTGCCGCGATTTGAACCTTAGTGACCGTGCCCGCGAGTTAACGTGAATAAGCAATTATACTATACTATACTATACAGGTGATATTTGTATCGTATGAAATTTCATGCTTGGTCTAAATTCAAACTCATTGGGTTTAGTAACTGTTGGGAAACGTGTAATTTATTTTGGATATAGAGAAACATTTTCTTTTTAAAAAGTTGGCATAAAATCAATAATTATCTAAAAAAAATACCCCTATATAACGGAAAAATGAAAGCCGAATCATATAGAAAGTGAAGTGTTACCCAATAAACAGCGGAGTTCTGCGAGTCGCGGCTGCCCATGTAGAAGGGTATGACGGTGACGCGCACGCCCTCGGTGGTCTCGCGGTGCACGTCGCTCAGCTCCAGCCACGGGTGGTTCTTCTTCTGCCACGCGCGGAGCGTCTCTTGAGCTATGAACGGAGGATCTGTAACCACCCCAACGCACCGCACACAGTGCCGGCTCTCTTACAACAAACTAATAACAACATTACATTATACATATATGTATGCCCAACCGAACATACATTTCACGAATGATTTTAATGTGTTCGGCTTTTTGTCGTCTTTCTCGGTGTCAAACACTGAAAGCTTATAAGGTACTGGCTCTCAAGTCCAGCTGTTGGAACACCAATAGGTGCTTGGCAACAGATTTTCAACCTTGAGGGTGGTCGCCAGCCAGGTGGTTACTGCAAAGTACCCTACCACCGTGCTATGATTTCCACACGATGTTTTCCTTCACCAAAACTCATTGTAAGATTCGAACCCAGGGCCTTCGTCTCGCTATCCTATGTCACTACCACTGAGCTATAATCGCATAATACGTATTTTAGTCGTTCAAACTATGTACGCGCACTTCGTTTCAAGGAATTCAGACCGTACTCTCATACAGTCGCTCAATACTATTCTAACTCTATGTAATAGACAGCCAGAATCTGAACCACATGGGCAAAGGCTAGGTAATACAATAAATAAATAACTACGTTAATACCTTTATCAGGGTTGTGCATGAGGAACTTGTCAAAGAGCTCGTGCTGCAGCGGCACTCGCTCCACCGACGTGTACGGGATGATGTCATCATGCGCCACGTAGTCCAGTCCCGGGATCGCGTACAGACTGCGGCTTGACTCCTGGTTGCCGAGGAACGTTACCGCTTCCGTTTGAGCACGCTGAAATATAAAAATCAATCTAAATCTTCTTCTAGTTCTTCTAGTAGTTCTCGTGGTGTGAATCGCAAATTCATTCAAAATATATGAAATTTAAGGAAACCCAACCTAGCCCCGTTGACTGATAAATTAATTTATATTCTGTTTGAATATTCCTTGCTTGAGTAAGTCTTATTAACACTATTTCATGTGTGCAAGTCAATAAATTACTCTCTATGTTTAATTATGATGTGGGTACATATGACATGTTGAAGGGCTCATGGTTCAGCTTGATTTGCCGTCTTAATTGATCGACAAAGTTAAGCAATCACTGGTGTGGATGTTATCCAGATGGGAGACCGCCTAGTGATATTTCAACTCGAGCGTTAACATTGCTTCGGAAGATACATAAAACTGCTGGTCCGAATATTACTTAAGTTGTGATAGTTGTTAAGCTAATTGGAGGCCTTCTTCTAGACGGCTTGAAAACTCCAACAGTAGGTTGACCACTAGCCTACCTCCACCAATTCACTGTGGGCACATGTGGTGGAGTATCTGCCCATTCCCTTTCATCCCCTCATTTGTGTAACAAAGGCCTATGCTCCGCAGTGGGACATTATAGGCTGATGATGATGACAATTATTATACCATGTTTGATTGATTAGACTAAACTGACAATGTGCTATTTTTCAGATCACAAAAAAAAAATTCAGAACATGCAGAAGTATTGTCAGATACTTTAGGTTTATTATTTGATGGGGTTTCTAAAAATGCTTCAGCTTGAAAATTTATGTTACAAAATGCTTTCCAATGTAAAATATTTAGATGATCACATTGATGAACAATGCTGGCCAGGCCCGAACAGGTAAATAAAATAAAACAATTATTTTTAGTAATATAATTACAGGCCAGGGCATGGCATGCTGAAGCATTTTATTTGATATACTATTTACCAGTGTGTGCCAGGCCTAATACAACATACATTTCTTAGTAGGCAAGCAAGTGTTACTTTACAAGCACCTCCTTTAAATTCACGAAACATTAAAGAAATTTTTTAATTATAAATATACCTTTTTCTTCCAATCGGGTCTCATGTCGATGTTTGTTTGCACGGTCAAAAATAAACCAATTTCTTTTAGTACAATTGATACTATTTAGTAAAACAAATACCTTTTAGAGAAAATAAATATAATTATGTAAATAGAATAAGATATATTGTGATAAAGTAAATATTTGATCAATATTTTTTATAAAGTACACTTACATAATTAGATCATATTGTTAGTAAACTTAAAAAAGGCATAAAAGTTCACACTACTCTAAGCAAAAATGACATTTACATGTAATAAAACCTGACATAAGTGTAGATTTATTCAAAGATATATAGCATAAGTTTCTCATAAGTGGGGTATGCATACCACTAGGGAGGGGGACATGAATTAATTAAAAATGAAGTGGTCATAAGAGGGAGCACAAAGATTTGCATCGTGGTGGCTGACCTAAATAAATATCCTGGGTCATTCTTCACACATGGTTATCTGATCCCTAACTAAGCAGAGCTTGTACTATGGAAACCAGATAACTGATATACTTTTTGTTTTTTTTTTGTAAATATGTACTTAACATAATTACATACAGATATGGCCATGCACACAAATGTGTATCATGCCTGGGGATCGAACCCACAACCTGTGGTGTGATAGGTGGAGTCTTAAATAACAACACCAACTGACTGTCACCTATTGAATTATTGAAAGGAGCAAGTCCTATCCATTACAAGCAAGCCCTATCCATTACAATAATGAAAATGTTTGATTTAGAAAATTATTTAAGGCGATGATAGCTCAGTGGTAGTGACGTCGGATACCGAGACAAAGGCCCCAGGTTCGAATCCTACAATGAGTTTGAGCTTTTGGTGAAGGAAAACATTGTCAGGAAACCATAGCAACAGTAGTACCCACCTGGCTGGCTACCACCCTCATGTTGAAAATTCGCCAAGCACCTATCAGTGTGTTTCGACAGCTGCACTCGAGAGCCAGTCCCTTCTAGGCTTTGTGTGCTCACCACCTTCGGCCACATCATCACATACCATGGTGAGATTATGGTCAAACACATACTCTCTATACTAAGAAAAAATAAGTATTTTTTTTTATACAATACAAAACAACTTCAATATGGGTTCATTGAACTATAACTTTAAAAACCACTGCTCTAAAACACAAATATCAATTAGCAAGGAGACAGAAATTATGAATGCCTAATTAAAATATTTAGTTTTAACTCAATGGTAAGCATGATATTCAATTTCTTAACATTGATAAATACTAATAAAATTGGCTAAACATCAATAATAAACATAGATGCAATACTTTAATCAATAAATTATATACCATATGATTTATAAGCATTCACACACCAAAGGAACTTCAATAAGTGCACATTTAATTAATACAGACAAATATACTTACTATGTAAGGGGCATCTCTTGTGTCTATGAGAACCTGGTAGAATGTGTGGGTTCTGCCCTTAACTTCCTTCCCAACGTTCGACAAAGAGTCCCCGGAAGCCTCCGCCGAGGCCGAAGCCTCGGCACTCTCCTTCTTATTCGTCGCATCTCGGTCGTAAACTCTAGCCAACCATGGGAATAGAATCACCCCTCTATATCCAAATACTTTATGTAATATAAGCTGTCCAGTATCATATTTTCCCGATGTCTTTGGCGATTCAAGTTTACCTACTTCGGCCAATCTAAAAACACACAATTAGTCCATAATAGGGTTATGTACGTAATAAGAATATTTAACCTTGATTTATTTCACCTACCTTGTATAATGAGCTACATGAGTTAATAATATTCTAGAAGCGGTCAATCTTAACGGATTTGTAGGAACAAATCTTAACAATATCTCCATTTTATCATTGTAATTTATTATTTTTTTCGAATTTTTGTTTGACAGATATGATATATTGACAAAGTTGACAAAAGAATAGCTATACTATAGGGATGTCAATGATGTGAGACTAAACAAAATACCGATTTTACTTTATCGAATTTTCAATAAATGAGAAGTGAATCGATATCAGAGACCTACCAATGCCCAACCTTGAGCCTTATTTATTTTCAAAAATCTGTAAGAATTATTTACAATTTTTACTAATGTATGTTTTAATTAATACTAGCCAATAAGCAATAAATGCGAAACTTAGTTTAGTCTTCCTAATTTATCTAATCTGTTCGCATTATTTTATTTGATTATATTATTTTTATATTTATGGAAAACTAACAGCTATTACATGATATTTATACATTAGATTTTAGGAACACCAGTTTTCACTAGTAAAAACAGAGATTGGTGTACTGTACAGTTTGATACATAAAAATATTAATAACAATGTAAAAAATCAAATCCATCCATATTATGCAAAGGAAAAGAAAATGGATTACGTTTAAAGTAGAAGTTGAAGTTTAAAGCCATATCAATCCATACATTAAAGTAAAAAAATATATATAGTAATATGTGATAAATTTGATAATAAAATAAAATTAAATATATAATTGTATTGTATAATGCTATTAATATAATAACTATGCTGCAATCAGTTTGGTTTTGAAACCGGTTAAATATTGCGATTTTCTGGTAACTTATTTACCCCCTGGTACCTATATAAATATGTACTAAAGTAGCTTTCCGCCACGCGATGCGCGCCCCTTGTTTACCCCATTAGGAACGGAATTTCCAAAAATCCTTCCTTATAGTTCTCCGTAGTACAAAAGGAACCCATGTATATCAAATCTGAGTACGCAGTAAAATCTATTTACCCCTTGGGATTTTCAAGAAACCCAAAAATTATTACATTCCTGGACATCACTCTTATTTTTGTAGATGGGCACTAACGAACTATCGCACCATTCGTTGGGAATTGTCTCTTCATGTAACAGCTTATTAAAGAACAAAATCAACCACTTACATCCATCCTTATCTAACAGCTTCCATACCTCATCTGGTATGCCGTCTGACCCTACTGCTTTCCATTCTTCATACCTCGTACTGCCATTCTTACTTCATACCTAGTCACTTCCCTAACCAGACCTATATTTATAGGCACATTCCCAAGAACTTTACTCCATACATTCTCCTCATTCATTAACTTTTCAATATACACTTTCTATATTTCGACGCGCAAGGGAAGCTATGCCCCCTGTATGGATCAATATTAGGTTTAGGTTTAAAGAATTTATTATCTCAAAAGAAATTACATTTCAATTATATGAGAAAGTACATAAAAATAATTATAAAAAAGATAAAGTTAGCAGTGTGCGTTCATAAGTCTAGATACAAGTATTCAGTAAGAATCAATATTAAAATAGCTAAAACTGAGGTCGCCCGGCAATACTATCCTGTTGGTACTGTACAATAGTATAATTTATTGTATGATTTCTAACAATCGATAATATTAAATGAAACTTCATATAGTATCGATACTATCGGTAGGCCCATCGATCGATGTTATTAATGATTGCCCGGTTTCAATAAATAAAAAACGAATCGTTTTGCTTACCAATGGTAGGTTTTTTTATTGCCAAACTGGGCATATAGATCATTTCGTAAGCTAATTTTACCTGTGATAGCTACTTCCATATGGGTGGGTCTGCTATGCAAAGCTTTGAGGTCTTTGCTACATTATCAGTAAAGATATAAGAGTCTTAATTTTAATAAATCTTAACCGATACCGGTTCGTAAATTATTGAAATCGGGCCTTAGGGGCCCTCGATACTTTCGATTGACAATCATAGACTATTGATTTTTAGGCAACACTAGTCTTTCTTTAGAGTTGGCAGCACCGCTTAAAAAAAAAACTTATTTCAAGAGTGCAAAGTACTTTTTTACTTCAGTTTTGTTTATTTTACATTTTTATTTGTGTTATTTAAATAATTCAGCGACATTATTGTACTATAAAATGTGGTCATCATTCCCAAAAGCAGTACAAATTCTAGGTACCAACTAAATGATTTATGCGTTTTTAATTTATCACTTTCCTTCACCGCTATATTTGATTTATTGATATTCTAGCCCCAACTGCTGTTCGGCAAACAAGATGCATAGCGTCTCTCTCAGCGCTTCCTGATACTTACCAAATGCTTTATAAAACCTGTCGAGACTTCGCTGAGGGAGAATTGAAACCAAACGCAGCTAAATACGACAGGGAGCATTTATACCCGGGTGATGCTATTAAAAAGATGGGTGAGCTGGGTCTGATGGCCATAGCAGCGCCTGAAGAACTAGGGGGAGCTGGGCTGGACTATCTTGCATATGCCATAGCTTTAGAAGAGATATCGAGGGGATGTGCTTCGGCTGGTGTGATTATGTCAGTCAATAACTCCCTCTACTTGGGGCCCCTCTTACATTGGGGTACAGATAAACAGAAGAAGGAATTTGTTACACCTTTTACTAATGGTTTGTAATCCACACTCATTTTTGCAGTATATGTAGATAAATAATTAACTATCTAATATAATGTTTGGATTTTCAGGAGAAATTGTTGGCTGTTTTGCTTTGTCAGAACCTGGTAATGGATCTGACGCCGGTGCTGCATCAACCACAGCAAAGGATGGAGGTGGCAAATGGATCCTCAATGGTACTAAATGTTGGATTACAAATGGCTATGAAAGTAAAGCTACTGTAGTCTTTGCAACCACAGACAAGAGTTTAAAGCACAAAGGAATATCAGCATTTGTTGTTCCAAAACCAATTACAGGTCTAGAATTAGGAAAGAAAGAAGATAAGTTAGGTATAAGAGGTTCATCTACATGTTCCCTCATATTTGAGGATTGTGAGGTACCAAAGGATAGCATTTTAGGGGAACCAGGGTTTGGCTTCAAGATTGCAATGATGACATTGGATGCAGGAAGAATTGGCATTGCATCACAAGCTTTAGGTATTGCACAGGTAATTAAAACCTTACTCTTCAAATTCCTGTTATATCAACATCAATATTCAAATCTGATCTCATCTTACTAATATTATAAATGTAAAAATTAGGATGTTTGGAATTTCTCACGCTTGTGGGCAGAATTATCAATGAAACCTGATATAGTTAGATATACAATATGGAATACCATATAGGGTTCTCTTTATCCCAGGGATTTGCAATTTTTTCGATTTTGCAATAACAGATGTTTATGCATTAAAATTTTGTGCATGTTCAATTACAATGAAATTTTCAATTATCGTAAAAAAACAAAACAATTTGTTCCCTTAGGCATCACTAGATGTAGCCATAGAATATGCATCCAAACGTATGGCATTTGGCAAGCCCATAATGAAACTGCAAGCCATTCAGAACAAACTTGCTGACATGTCACTGCAGCTGGAATCTGCGAGGTTACTCACTTGGCGTGCTGCATGGTTTAAGGACAATAAGAAGCCATATACCAAGGAGGCAGCAATGGCCAAACTGGCTGCTTCAGAGGCTGCTACTTTCCTTTCACATCAGTGTATACAGGTAGGTGTTTTTTTATTTCTTAACTTTCTAAACATTAAATTTTCTAAATATAAAAATCAGCTCGCAAAATTTAAGATAAGTATGCTTTGTGCTTAACATACCTTTTACCTGAAAATTGGTCCACGGGACAAGTTAGCAGGTATTCATACGTTTGAAGTACATACTAACACTAATTTGATTCTATACATTTATTCCGTCAGAAAATAAGTAATGCATGGCAGCCCTGGGATCTCGGTCTATCATTGAAATAATAACATTTCATATTAAACATTTCTCTCAAAGTATGATATTGTTAAAAAATCTGTTTTCATGCAAGCTTGATGCTGGCTGACCATTGGTATGGTATATAATAGTCACCCACTCCAATATAACGCAATCTTGTTAAGTCAATAAAATGTGCAATAATAATAATTCAGATATATTTAAATCTCTTTAGATTCTAGGTGGCATGGGTTACGTATCAGATATGCCTGCTGAGCGACACTACCGCGACGCCAGAATCACAGAAATTTACGAAGGTACTTCCGAAATTCAAAGGCTCGTCATTGCAGGACAACTCATAAAGGAGTATGGCCTCAACTAAAACTAACCCTGGTCTGACAGTGTATCTCAAATAGTTTTAAGATTAAGACTGTACCTACTCCCTTTAAGTTTTAAATCGTTAAGGACGCGTTTACAAAATTGATAGGTAGCAAATCGCACTAATACATTTGCAAGGCCCACACGCACACACGTGCATGGAGAAGCTGCGTTAAAAATAGTGAATCAACCTAATTTGATACTTTAACATTATATTATATTTTTTTCATCTATTTTTGTTATCATTTCGCTTTTATTAGATTTCACGTGTATGTAACTAACTTTGCTAGTGTATGTATTTCGGATGACAATACAATAATTTGGTACCATCGAGCTGATCTGATAATAGATCCGAAATGTAGGCACTGGAACTCCATGACATAATAACTTATGTTAGCCGTGATTAGGGTTGTTGGAATTGTCATGAGAAGAACTTTAATCATATATGGTGATCAGGGTCTGATGATGGAGTAGGAGGGTAGGCAATGGAACATCATAGTGGAGCAACATATCCTAGCCGTGTTTGGGGTTGTTGGTTTTGACTACTTTTGACAATATATAGTTTTCAAGGTCTGATGATAGAGTAGGAGGGTAGGCAGGCACTGGAACTCCTTAGTGGAATATATTTGTGATTATAAATGTGGGTGTGAGATTGATTGAAAACATTTTATAGTAGAGTATAGCATAGTACAGTACAGTATAGTATGATAAGGTTGTGAAGAGATTTCGGCAGGGTCGGCAACGCACGAGTGATTCCCCTGGACTGGAGTTGCAAGCGTCCATGGGCTACGGAAACCGCTTACCATCAGGGCCATATGCTTGTTTGACACTTTAGTGGTATAAAAAATGTATGAATTCATGACATACTATCTATCCCAAATTCCCAATCTATCACGGAAATCCAGTAGCAGTCTCCAAGAACCATCATCAGGTCCGTTCAGTATGTCTTATTGTAAGCTCTCATCACTACTAACAAAAGGAGCCCAAACACGACATTTCTATCCCAACCCATCAAGGAGTTCCAGTAGCAGTTTCCAAGAACCATCATCAGGTCAGTTCAGTCTGTCTTATTGGAAATTATCATCACTACGAACAAAATGAGCCCAAACACGACATCTATCCCAATCCATTAAGCAGTTCCAGTAGCAGTCTCCAAGAACCATAATCAGGTCAGTTCAGTCTGTCTTATTGTAAATTGTCATCACTACGAACAAAAGGAGCCCAAATACGATATATCTATCCCAATCCATCAAGGAGTTCCAGTAGCAGTCTCCAAGAACCATCATCAGGTCAGTTCAGTCTGTCTTGTTGTAAGCTCTCATCACTACGAACAAAAGGAGCCCAAACACGACATATCTATCCCAATCCATCAAGGAATTCCTGTAGCATTCTCCAAGAAACATCATCAGGTCGGTTCAGTATGTTTTGTTGTAAATTGTCATCACTACGAACAAAAGGAGCCCAAATACGATATATCTATCCCAATCCATCAAGGAGTTCCAGTAGCAGTCTCCAAGAACCATCATCAGGTCAGTTCAGTCTGTCTTGTTGTAAGCTCTCATTACTACGAACAAAAGGAGCCCAAACACGACATATCTATCCCAATCCATCAAGGAGTTCCAGTAGCATTCTCCAAGAAACATCATCAGGTCGGTTCAGTATGTTTTGTTGTAAGCTCTCATCATTACTAACAAAAGGAGCCCAAACACGACATTTCTATCCCAACCCATCAAAGGAGTTCCAGTACCAGTCTCCAAAAACCATCATCAGGTCAGTTCAGTCTATTTTGTTCTAAGCTCTCATCACTACTAAAAAAAAAGAGCCCAAACACGACATATCGGCCTTACTCGGGTAATTCTGTATACAAAACTGACGTAATATAAAATAAAATTTCATTTTTGCACACAAATATCAAGTATCGTCGATAAAATTGTTTGTGTCTGTACAGCGATCTATTTTTTGTGAACGGCTGCTGGCTAGCGACATAGAGGTAGTCTCACGACGGCGCACGGGCGCTGACTGAGAGTTCATTTGAAATGTTCGTTACTTTATACATCAAAACTCAGACGGAGCAAAGGAAACAAACCCTTATTTCATAAACGTCAAGTTTGACGTGAATTAGCAAAATTTGGATAAATGGTGAAAATTTTACAAAAATGTTTTAATTTTTTTTGAGGTTTGGTCGATATTTATGCGGATTTCCTTTTTAGGAATTAATCTTGATTATTTCTATTTTATTAGAGTATTTTTTTTACTCATTAAAATCTCCAAATTATTGAGATATTTGGATCGTAACTCGGCCTGTTTTCGTAGTTTTCACGGGAGGAGGGTACGGAAAACCAATTTTATTGTATGAAAAGTATGATAATTGAAAAATCTGTTTATACCAACTACAGGCAAAGGTTTATTGAAGCATTAGGTACCCGCAAAATTTGGCAAATTTCAATGGATTCATCGGTAAATGGATCGGAAAACAGCTAATTTCTCAATATTTTGTAAATACGTCCTTAATGAACATATTAACATTGTTAAAGCAGGGTTGCCAATCTTATTTTTAGTCTCCCTTTACTGTTTTAATTTTTTGTGGTGCTTTTAAAAAATACTACCTGATCTAGCAAACAATTACATTTATTTAACATTCAATGAACCTTAATTATAAGGTGTTTAGATAGTTCAATTAATGAGAAGGATGACTTTACTTTTCTATACATTAATCTAATTTATTTGTGATCTGTACTCCTGTACCGATACTACAACTGCAGAAAAGCTTTGCTCCAAATTGTAACATCAAATAATAGTTTTTTTTATCTCGCTACACCCAAGGATAGCCCACATAAGATAGACAGATTATGAAACCCCTGGTTTTAAGCATTATATTTTCATTATACCTATATGTACATAAAAGGAAGGAGTTTTAGAGCAATTATACACTAGAATGTTTTATTGGCAACATTTCAGGTTTTATTTGATAATAATGCTCGTCAGTATCAAATACATACATTGTTTACAGCAAATACATAAAATTCAAACTCATATAAGGTTTATAAGAGGAAATATCCTCAAATGTTGTCAATTATCATGTACACAACAAAATACAATGTGTTCAAAGAATGTAAAATAAATGATAACTTTGGTAAATATAGTTAATTATTGACCAGGCCCTGAGAGAGACTTGTCCATGAATTTCCTTTTGGCAAAGCACAGCCACCATTTGCTTGGCTTGCCATCTTCTGTGGCGAATACCTATGAAAAGGAAACTATTTTATAGTGATCTCTGCAGTAAATTTTTAAAGAACATACATAATTATGTTCACTTAACTATTCCAACAATTTACTAATTAGAAAATTTTATGGACTCACCTTTTCACAAACACGAGTTCCAGTCTCATGTCTCAACTGCTGTAAATACTGTCTCATTATATCTGGAAATCAATTAATAAACAAATTAATTAACATCATTTAAATTAAAGATTACAGCCAGAGCCTCATGAGGAGGCGCTGTGCTAGCAGTGTAGTAGCAAATATCCCTACAATGTGTCCCCTGCTGGACCAATAATTAGTCTAGTATACTCACCACCTTCCTGAGGGCTGGAGGGCCTGGCATAGACTGAGTTTAGAGGGAAGCCAGATTCCCCAGGAATGTCAAATTTAGATATAGCCAACATATACATCTCTTGCTGACCCTGGTTCTTGTTGGAGCACTTCTGCAACCTCTTTAAGCATTCCGAGACATACAGGGTAAGGTATATGAGCACACGGTCTGCATCAGACTGAAATGAAAACATCATAAATATGACTGAATATCTAAGTATAAAATATCTGAACATAAAAGTTATTCATACTTTTAATATTATGATGATATTTATTGTTTATATTTAAGAAAAGCTGTCAATTTAGCAAATTCGTGACATGACAGGTTAATGAGGTTCTCAAAAGCTAGATTTATTTGTTAAGTTATGATAAGCACCTCAAATAAACATCAAAATGATGCATTTCTGCTAAGTATACAACTTGAGTTTGTTTGAGTGCCTACAAACCTTAATCTCATAGAATCTGAAGAACACATTGGCCTTAAAGTAGTTGAGTGCTTCATCAACAATGTCCAGCTCTATCTTTGGGTGCAGCGGCGCGGGCCCTCGGAATGTGGTGCGCATTGGCAGCAGAGCCAAGTTGCCCACCGACTGGGTGTAGTCCGTCAACGTAGAGTGATACGCCTGTCAGCATAAGTACAAAATATAAGTCTTGCATTGTAAATTTTCTCAAAGTTATGTTATACTAGCTGTCCCCGCGGTTTCACCCGCGGGGACAGCTAGTATAACATAACCTTTGTCCTTCTCCATACCATAGGCTATCTGCATGCCAAAATTCATGATAATCCGTTGAGTAGTTGAGGCGTGAAGGCGTAACAAACAAACAAACTCACTTTCGCATTTATAATATTAGTTAGGATTAGTTTGAATGTGACTCACAGGCATTTCAGATAATGAAACTTCCTCTGTAGCCTACACCTGAAAGAAAAATGAAAAGTAAACACAGAGTACTTGAAAGTAATACAGTGATTTTTTTTAACATTAAATGTCGGACAAAAGGCGGTACATACTAATTATGACGATTTTTTTTAGGAAATAATCAGTACAGAAATTATGATTCACTTTTGTAATCACAGCGAATTTGTAATATTTTGCTGACCGACACCCACCGACTATAGTTCTTTTATTATAGCTTGATACTGTGACAGTGACAGTTGTAGAATGAGTGCTATGAAAATTATCCTTATTTCGACATATTAAGGTTGATGTTCATGTGTATCATTACACAATCAACCATAGACTTAACAAACAAACCTTTAAAAAAAAAAAAACTATTATTAATTTTATATTATAGAAAAATACGGTTCATTTTCGTAATTTCGTATCACTCTGGCAAATGTCATAGATACCGAGCTATATTTTTAGAGGTGGGTAGCTGTTCTAATAACTAGCCAAAAAACGGCTAGACACAAAATAGCCACGGCTATGTTATCTGTCAACACGATAATTGGCTATTGGCTACTGGGTGCTGGTTACAGGATGGCTACTGGCTACTCGCTAGCTAGAAAGAATGAGGAGGTTTCTTACCTGCCTAACTGTTGATAATTCGAACCAATTTAAACCTTAAGTGCACGTATTGACAAGTATTTTGACCATAGAGGTATCATAAGAAATTCTCCTCATTACGAGAAGTTTACGTCACACACAGCGGGTAGCCGCCTAGCCGCCACAGGTCTCTAGCCGCCACTAGCTGGCCGACTAGCCAAAGCCATTCTAGCCGCCACTAGCCGGTAGCTGGCCGGCTAGCCAAAGCCAATCTAGCCGATTAGCCGGTAGCTGTGAGTGCGTGCGTGTAGTCAAATAGCCAAATAGCCAAAATAGCTGACTAACTAGCTGGCTTTTACACCACATATAGCCGGCTAGCTAAGCTATTGAAATTTCGGCTAGTTATCCATCGCTATATATTTTAGTATTATAGCCAAAAGCGTAGCTACATAGTGTTGCCCTCAGACGGAAGTGTTGCTGATCGTACCTTGTGGTATTGAGTCCATTTACATTCGATACCGATACTTTTGTACTCGATACTTTGCATTCGATACTTTTACTTAGAGAGTACTTTTTGGCAGGTATCGTATCGAATAAGAAATTAAGTTTTAAATGGGTAATCTTAGAAATCACCCATTTAAAACTTGCGACCTTACGGCTTATGTTTATGCAACGCCATCTAGTTCACTCATTCTGAACCTTCTAGAAAATTACATCGATCTTTGCTCGAAATCGTTCCTTTCGTTCACAGTTAAATTCCTAACCTTTCCTTCATTCATTTACTACACAAATCAATCACTCATTCACTCACTCGTTCACCGTTGTCATTTAATTTTTTCGTATTCGTTTCGCGCTTTGTTTTTCTGCTATATTAATATGGTTGATCATTATTTTGCTTGATTATTATTTGATTTATTAAGATTAATCAAAAAGTACTCACCAAGTAAAAGTTTTTTTTTAAATTTTTGAAGTAACTGTTGTCTTTTTCTATTATTGTTTTTTTGTGTACACACGGCTACAGATCAAGCTATACATTTCCAATATAAGCTGACCTCTCATTGTACGGAAATCCTATACAATGCGAGATCAGCTTATACTGGAAATGTATAGCTTGATGTGTTGCCGTGTGTACGAATACCATTTGTTTTTTCATGTCATGCCCTACTGAAGTTAAACTAACGTTATTTACTGACTAATATTGACCTATGCTCTATGCGCATTAGGCCCTAAGAAAAGTACTCGATAACTTGAAGTATCGATACTTTTGTTTCGATACTTTTATTAGTACGTTTTTTTTTCGATACTACTCACTCATGAGTACAGTATCGACCAGGGTTGGATTTCGTAGTATAATTATACTATTTGTACCATAATTTTGTGATGTGTAGTATGTAGTATCGTAATGCGAAAACTAAACGCGAAAATACCATAATTTTACCTTTAGGTTGATTGCTACTGTTATTGGTTGAAATAAATTACAAAAATATTACTTTAATTACGAAATAAAGTGGTAATCGTTGTTGTAGTTGTAGTAAATCGCTCTATTGACTCCTGATACTTTCATGCGATGCTGTGAAAGAAAGTAAATGTACCTAATGTGTATTGAATTTATTCCATCTGACGACATACTATGTCATGTCAATGACCAAAGACGAAGTTCCGATTGATGAATTGGGTGAAATAAACATCTACTTGCCTAAATTTGGTTGATTTGTACAATAACAATAAAACTAAAATTTCCTTCCAAATGCATTTTTATTTAAATACAAAATAAACTGGACGAAAAACGCGAAACGTAGTATTATTTTCGACAAGTAGTATAATTTTATTTTCCATAGACAATAATTTTCTGGGGGTCTAAATCCAACCCTGTAATCGATACTTTCTATTCGATACCGTGTCCCTACATGTCTTGTAATATAACATATTACCTACTTATGAATAATATTGTTTGATGCAAAATATAAACAACAATAAATCAAAATATTGTGTGGTTTTTTTATGTGACATTCTCTAAGTCATTTAAAATCTATGATTATTTATTTCTCTTTGTTTTATTTATTCGTTTTTTAGTCTATGACAGACAGAATGGCTGTCGATCGAGCGTAGGTAGGGTAGTGTCGTATTTTGTGGTAAATAAATTGTGAGAAAAATCAATTAATTTTAATGTGTGATAACAATTATTCGTAGTTGTACTTTTATTTTCTAAGTATGAGATCACGGGGCTGATAATCGTGTAAGTTTGGAGTGGTCCTCCAGATTGGTAAGTTGTTTTCTTGTCGATTAATTATGCTTTCCCAGATAATTGTATTGTGTATGTATCCCGTTGTATTAATTACTAGTATATTATGGTATTATGACTAGAATTAAATCTACAGCTGTCTTCTAAACGTATATAGTAACGCAGGTATTTCCGCGACACAATGAGAGACATTTCATTTCGGCACCCTTTCACTTTATTGTGTTCACTATTTTCGTGCTCTACTTATTTCGAACTTGATTTTTATAATGTGCTGTTCCTGCCCTCGAAAACTGTTTCAATCTTCAAGTGAATTTACTGTCTTGGTTTAACTCCCATGTTTTGTCTCTTCATTTTCACATACAATATCTTTATTATTACTAGCAAGACACCAAAATAGATTAAATTATTTGTATCATTGTTACGTAGTTCATAATTATTAATGTTTAACTAAGACAGGCACAGTTGAACCACCAGTTAAGAAAATAAATTTATCAGCACAAGCTAATATTTCATTAAATTTAATCACATCTTACTCATATTTTCAAACAAATATATTAATGACTCTCATATCTTTATATGAGAGTCATTAATACACTCATAAATAAATATTAAATGGTTTTTAACCTGCTGGTTCTCGCGAGGGACATGCATCCTATTATATGTATATTGATGTCATTGTTATATTTTTAACCACAAGCCAAGGTAATTGACAGCTAAAATATAAATACTAGAAAGATATTATCAATATGTTTTCTATGGGGCCTGAAATCACAAAAATATTGAAAGCTATTACATCTATAACATTCTTGCACTGTAGATATTGAAGTTCTGGAGTAACTTAGATATTATCAGAAATTTAAAAAATTGGTTGGTAATTTGGTATTTATGAGTTATTCTGCCATAGAATGGATCTTATATAACTACTCCCTAACTTACTTACCATTAGTGTAATAAATTGTTGTTAATTCACTATTCATGAACTTCTCGCCTTGTCTGAGGTATATTTTTTTTAACAATGGTATATTTTAACATTGGTACTTACATACAAGAACAGCACATGTATTACCTATATTCATTTATACAGATTGACAACATTGACAGACAAGCAAAACAACAAACTTAAGTTTATCACAGTTTATCAACTCTTTTTATAGTCAAGTAAAAATTAACCCCCTTACTCATAAAACGTTATTTAACTAATAAGCTGATTAAGTGGTCACCTAAATTACGTCAAATTGTTTGACAATGACAGCAAGGTGACGATATTTATTTGACCATTTATTCAGTAGATTTAGTTAAATAGCTTTTATGAGTAAGGCCGTTTGTAAATAAAATAGAAATGAGATTAAATAACCATTGCAATTTAAGAATATCTGAAATTGATATTAAGAGGAAATGCTGGTGGCGTTTGTTCCATACAAACGTAATCCTCAGTTTCCTCTCTGGATAATGACACTAGAGCAATGATTATTTTACCATGCAAACTATAGGTAACACTGTATGTCTCTCGGTTGTGTTTTCCTCCATAAATAAATTATTATAAGAATTAGGGGCCTTCTAAAATCACAAAAACTTGCCATTTTTAACGCCCAGCAAACAAATTTTCAAATTTCTTGCAGCCATCCTTTCCTCTTAAATAGTCATTCTTCATGAAGAGTAAATACTGCCTTTTTGTATCTTTGGGTCAGATTGTCCCATTTTTACGATCATGTGTCATTCTATAACCACATTTATATAGTCATTCCATGCACTTAATGGCCCTTCTGTTTTAGAGCTGCCTTCTGACTTCATCACAACCTTTGTTTTTTTTTCATCCCTCATTTTGCCCAATGTAGGCTCATTAAATCTTTTCTTTTTCTATAAGAACGCTCATGGCATTTGCTACTGCTACTCCTGATGTATGGTCAAATATCTCCTGAAACTCTTGATGTCAGGTCAAAATCTGTTGGTTCTCGCGAAGGATGTGCATCCCAAAATGACAATTGTGATCATTGTTATTTTTTTTAACCATGATTCAAAGGATTAGCTTGTTGGCTCATAGATGGCATGTGCATCCTATAACTATGTATTTAAAGAAATACTTATTAGGTTTCACCAGTTTCACTATGATAAAAATACTTTGCTGAATCCAAAGTGAATACATTTGCATATGTATACTTCATTTAAATGTTGATTTTAAAACAAATTGGATTATTTAAATAAAACTTGAATTCTAACTTGTAGTTTAGCTCAGCTAGTTATTTTTTTTTGTTATTGCTCTGTAATTGTTTTGGTTGATATTTGACTTTGTAAATATGTATTGTGTTACTCATAACAGACTTCATCAACATTAATGAAGTAACACATTAAATAATTGAACAGGTGTATTGATATACTTGTGACTAGGTTAGGCCGTTGCCCTCTAGGTATTGGTAAGTACTTGTTTACAGTCCCCAGTCTGTGGAGTTACACCTCAATGTCATAACTTGTGTCCTTAATCTGTCTGTATTCTTATAATGTTTGTATCTTTATGAATACTTAGTACCATTTATTTTTGTGTGTAATACTGCATTCTAACTTTTCTGTTTGCATGAATATTTTTATCAGATCTATCCATCCATAACATATTATTGACTATATTTACCAAACCAACAGACATTATAGTGAGGCCAGTTTAATTTTTTGCGTTTCTACATTACATGTCAGTTTTGTTAAATGTTATACATAATTTGTTTCCAAATACAGTTGAAAACTCCCACCAATGTTTAAAAATTATAGTTATTTATATTATTATTTTACAACATGGATCATGTTCCATTGCCTTGTTATGAGATAAATTGCAGATTGTTGATGTAATGTTCGAATATCAGCCGCCGTTTAATATTTGCTTCAGTGCCAATCTAATGTCCGTAACTTCGAGCGTACATCGGCGAGCACGCATCCATGTTATTATAAAAAGTTGAAATTGTACTCTTGCGTGCTATTAGTAATGAAACAAGAATAGAAAAGGTATGTCAAATTATAAGTGCTTCAATCTTTCCTTGACTAAAAATCTGATGTTACTCAAGTAGCTAATGCAAAACAATACCGGCCTTACTCATAAACGCTATTTAACTAAATCTACTGAATAAATGGTCAAGTAAATAACGTCACCTTGCTGTCATTGTCAAACAATTTGACGTTATTTGGGTGACCACTTAATCAGCTAATTAGTTAAATAACGTTTTATGAGTAAGGGGGTACAACTATAAATTAAAATCAAAACAAATTTTATTACATTCTAGAATGTATACAAACCATCATCATATTTAAAAAAAATATGATCATGTCGGGTGATTCTGTAAATATTTGTTCCTATATAACATAGATTAGTAGTTAGATAAGCAATCGGATGTGGCATTGCAGCGGATATGTTTTCAGATTACTTAGAAGTGCGTGTTTAAGTTGTGGATGTTACGCGGTGAGTAAAAGCTGATAGCTGAAAGAAGTAAACATAATATACGTGACAATTAATAATAGTACATATCTCTAGTAGAACAAATTCATAATGATGTCAATATAAAATGCTTGCAGCAAAAGGTCAGACAATGAGGTCTGTTATTATTACAAGTTGTGCTAGGTCAATGAACATCATCCTCATTAGTTATATATACTACTTTTCCCTCTTCTCACTGCACGCATACTTTCAACTTAGGTAAACTGAAGTTGGTAGGTAGTAAGTTCGGTAAAATGACGTATCCTTTAGCCTTTACAGTTTGCTAGTACGTAGTAACTTGATCTGTGGTAGTAACTTAGTAGCTAATAGTCAATCTATGTTTTAAAACCGACTTTGTTTTGAAAGGGTCGCCAATGTAGATGATATTTGTTGTTGATATGTTTATTATAAAGGGCTACAAACTACTCGAAATAAAGGGTGCTTATCTTTACTTCAAGTAACCTTTACCCGTGGTTTCGTATGCGCCCAGTTTGTTCAAATACTTGGCCCACAGATTGCTATTATCAGATAACATACCAAATGGAATATGCCTGTCCCCTATTTATTATATTGTGGACTAATTATATTACCTATTTATTCACATACATTACCGTGATCACGACGAGACCAGATTCCAAATAGGTTACCATCTTAAGTTTAAAGTTTTATTTTATAACCGGTCAGGTAAATAACTTTTAACTGAGAAGAGCTGGCAAAAATCACAGTTATTCGAATACGGACGTACGGTGCAATACGTTGTTTGTTTATTTTGTATGACGCCTTGCGGTGCGGTGCGCCCGCGCCAATTACGTGACTTCCTCAAAATTTATTACTGACATAATTGTAATATAGCAATGTAGCCGATGTTCTTTAATTGAAAGGAAAATGTATACATATTGTTTATGTGTCTAATAATAATATTAATAATCTGCTGGTTATTACACGCAATTATCAATGTCAACCTTTTCAGAAAGAGTAACAAAAATCTTCACAAATCACATGCATACAAAAATACTTTCACATTTACAATATTAATAGGATTTCATACCACGTAGCTAGGAATCATGCACGCGCGATATTGATTTGAATTCATGCCTGTGGTAGGTACCTACCTACTCTACCACTACCAATGTATAACGAAATCAAAGTGACACATACAATAAACAAATTATTTAATGTGTACATTTTTTTAGGGCGTCAAACGAGCAGCCTCCATTAGAAGTGAAGTGAGCAGAGCAGACCATCTCGTCAGCTGCCTCGAGCGGTCCTGTGAAGATGGCACAAGTGGGAGCAAACATGGAATACCAAGAGTATAAATGGGCCTACTCAATCATGGACTCCTCCAAGTGAGTTCCTTTTGTCCATTGCTATTGTATCGACATTTCAATAAAACTACCGTAATCGGTTTTAAATTAAGGAATTGGTATACATTTAGTCAAAAAACCGCTGAATAATAGAACGGCGTAACAAGTACGCTAATTAGGTTTACAAAATGTTATGTACCGTGACATTGTGGTCTAAAGTATACCTATTTCAAGTACCGACGGTGTTTTGTAAAACTGAAAGGTTTGCCCGCGTCGTTCTCAGACACCGAGTGAACATTGTTAATTGGAGGGGTCCTGAGCGAGCTATTACGTTTCATTAGCTATATTCAGTCGGACAGCGCTTCATTTAATTAGGCTCGGGCTGGTGGCGACACATGAAGATATGTACGTTGTCATTGATTGGTTCCGCATAACGTATTGTATTACTTACAAAACTACAGCAAATACACAAAGAAATTAAAATAAAATATAGAAAGCATACACAAAGAAATTAAAAGAAAATATAGAAAACACACAAAGAAATTAAAAGAAAATTGAGTACATTGACTTTTTGCCATTTGACAATGAAAATCTGCGAAGACAATATCTTCTATGGTACCTACTGCATATTATGATAAACTAAGACTGGCTAAGACGATATTTTTCATAAATGTTTGAGAAACCGATAAAAAATCAACAAGGTTATTATCGTTTCCGAAAGGTCAACGAATGTATCAGTTCACTTTCCAATGTAATTTATGTATAGAGTTAAAACAATTGTTGGAAAATGTCAAGTTTCACGGCGCGAACATTATAGATTAGTTGTGCTCCATTTGAGTGTTGGGCAAAATAAAAGCACTATTGCTAAATATTGATCAAAAACTTTGGTAAGGATTCGGCATGCCACGGCTGCGTAATTGCAGTGGAATGTGATTTATATGGGCATCACCATCGGGAAACCATATAAATGCACTCAAAACACGGGAAAAAATGATGTTTCGCAATTAATCTATAAATTGAAACCAGAGTATTTCACAAACAATGGTGTAGGTATATGAATTATAGTTTACATTATCCGCAATCAAATTATAACATCATTTACTTCTTACGAGTAGAAATCGTGGGTTAAATAATGGATCAAGAGTGCAATATGGATAAATCTATTGTTAAACATAGAGTACAACGTACGTTATATCTTTTCTCACTCACGTTTTTCTATCATTTATATTGTGGACAGCTCTAGTCTCTCCCGTGCGAGTCTCGACTTCTTTAGTTCTGGCGATAATTTTAGAGCCCATGCATAAAAGTAGCAATCCCGACTGACTGGATATATCTCTAAAAGTGTAAACTCCTTTATTTGATCGTCTCTCGAAACTTTAGTATTCATTGAATGTATTGAAACTGATCCGTCTTTGCACAGATTTCTCTTGTTCGAACTTCTCAAGCTAATTTGTATGATGAACTCGATCACGCGGCGACAAATTTCGCGACTCGGTATCGTGAATTTTTTAACCATTGCTGTGCGTTCTCATTTACATAAATATAATGGTAACATTCGTTTTGAATACGTATGTTGTGTATATAAAGTGTTTGTATACGAATAAATAATCAAATACGGACCATTTTCATTTACATGTAATACCATATTTATATCTAACTAATGTCCATTTACTTAATTAAACTTTAACACTGACTGGCAGACAAAGCAAAGCCTAAACTAGTGGGTCTACAAGCATTTTTACAAGAATTCCATTTGTAACGCAGATGAGCCCTAAGAAAGTATTTCCCGAAATTAAACCACCAAGTGTCTAAAATAGATAATATTTAAGGCGATGATAGCTCAGTGGTAGTGACGTCGGATACCGAGATGAAGGTCCCGGGTTCGAACCCTACAATGAGCTTGAGCTTTCGGTGAAGGAAAACATCGTGAGGAAACCATAGCACGGTGGTAGGGTACTTTGTAGTACCCGCCTGGCTGGCTACCACCCTTAAGTTGCAAATCTGTCGCCAAGCACCTTTCGGTGTGTTCCGATAGCAGCACTTGAGAGCCAGCTCCTTCTAGGCTTTGTGTGCTTACCACCTTCGGCCGCATCATTACTTATCATGGTGAGATTGCGGTCAAACACAGGCCTAAACAATAAAAAAAAAAAAAAAACCCGGGTGAACCCATGGACGGATAAAAGCTAAAGAGTTTTTATTTATTTGTTTAAACGAGCTAAACTCTGAAAATACCTGTCGGATTCGAAAAAATATTTCACTAACAGCAAGCTACATTATCCCCGAGTGTAATGGTATATACTTCTTAGGTCTTTATACCTATTATGATTATTTTAGTCGCTGACATGATCCCACTGCTATTCGCAAATATCATAATGCAACAACAAAATTGTCTTTAGGTTTCGTCTGCTGTAGTCGCATCACGTTCAACCATTGATAAACCTGCGACGATTTTTACAGCGCTAGTGCAAATGGGCTCTTACTCTGCCCGACTATTAAACGTTAACTAATAAGAATTGATAGTCTAATAAAGTAGGGCAGATGGTGTATAACTGTATAAATAGGTAATTTGCACAGATAAAAACGCAATAAGTAAATAAAATGTTGTCCATTTTAACATACATTATCATTTTTTGATGTTTTGTTAACAAATTTATTTATATTGAAATCATATCTGAAACATCCACTAACGCACACAGTCCACCAGGAGGCACTCATTGCTAATTTCATGTTTTTTTTGTACAGGGTATCAGCATGTCTTATATCGATGCTCCTGATCGTATATGGCAGCTTCAGATCTCTGAACATGGAGCGAGAGGCGCGCGAGCGGGCGGAGAGGGAACGAGAAGCTACCTTGCTGGGCGGGAAGCCTGCTACCACCTCCTCCAGTAATAGTGAGTTGCGCTACCAATACAAAATGTTCTGTGTAATCCAGCTTTTAAACAAAAAACATACGAAGAGATGGCTTTGAAGATTTTGCTAAACGAGGTATAGGCCTAGTAGAAATTGTCTTGTAGTGATACAATCAAGGGGATTAAATAATAATGAACTTGTTTTTGTCCTCGTTCGCGAGCTGTTGTTATGTTATTTATACAAACAGGAATACGGCCATCACAAAACATACAGAATTAGTTTTGTGATAAGCGAATTGAAAGAAGTTGTGATTTATAAATATCTACCTATAGAAATGTTAGTTTGAATTAGAACAAGGTGATTCTAGTCAGCCGGTTGGTAAATAATCGCAGATATTTATGCGATTCTGAATCCTAAACACATAGCAATTGAAGTCAAAATTAAGGCCTTAGTCATTGGTCGTTTTTGCAGACCTCTTTCCGGAAATACTAAGCTGGAATAGCCAGACCGTGAAAAACTGTTGATTGAGCTTTTAATAAATTACCAATCATCTTCTCATCCATAATGGTTCTTAAAAAAACCTTTAGATTTATTTCTGTTGATTTTATTCCAAAAACAAAAAAGAGCGTGTGCAACTTAGCACGCGTAACTATAGTTCTCTCTTTTTTTCTGTTCGGCCAAGTACTCCCAAGTGTTTGGATGCGCCCATGCCTTGCCTTACTTAACTCGTCGCCTAGCAACGTATATAGCATCTATTTATTTATCTATAGTCTCTATTTCTCTCACTGGCCAGTACGGTCTCTACTCAATCCGACTGATAGTTTTTCCGGACGGAACGGAGAAGGTGTATGCGTTTAGGGTAGAGGTTGTTTGTGTGTGCCAAAAACGAATGTTCCCATTTATTTCCAAAATGGTTTGACCTATTTAGATCCGGTTTTCGGTAAAAGGTTCTAAGGTGTTATGCCAGAGGGCGCTGCAATAGATCATTATCGAAAACTATCTGGACTCACGTAACTCACGTAGCTAGATTTTTTATTATTTTATAAAAAATCAAAAAAATCTAAATCTAATCTAATCTAAATCTAAATCATATTATAAATGCGAAAGTAACTCTGTTATACAGGGCGAATTTTTATTTCTAGCCAGTGTGGGCAACTTCTGAACTACAGGTCTTAGAGAAAAACGCTGAAAGGAACCCCGAGCTGAATTTTGAAGAAAATTTAATTCTTCCTGTATATACAAACGTATGTTTGTTACGACTTCACGCCTCAACTACTCAACGAATAATCATGAAATTTGGCATGCAGATAGCTTATGGTATGGAGAAGGACATAGGCTACTAGGTTAATATCCCGGGAATACAGGTGACACCGCGGGGGAAATCTAGTAAAATATAAAGTTTACATAAGTCCTGTATTTTTTTTCGAAAAATATCGTTCTTTTTGGTGGTATATTCGTTTCATATAAAACGCTGCACTCAAAGTTTACTCTCATGAGAAGTTTCATCTTTAAAATATTGAAACTGATGTAAACAAAAATAAGGTTCCTAAACTACAAGACAATAAATAGTGACATACGTACATAAAATCCTAAAAAAGTAAAATCTTCAATTCAAGTATAATGCATGCATCCTGCTAGTAGTTTCATGGCCGTCTAGAAAGCGTAGCTAATTCAAAGTACCATCAACGCACGCCACGCATAATTATGATATACAAATTATTTTACAAGAGGTTCTTGAACCTTTTAAAGCCACCAAATATTTTAGAAATGTTCTTTTATATTTTAGAAAATTTAATGTAACAAAATTAAGTAATCTTTACGTAGGTCCACTTTACGAATAAGTTTTGTCATGCAGTGATCTATTTGCTACGTCTAGTTACCTTCTTAGCGTCATGTGAACTACCATACATGGTATCCTCAGTAGCTGGCGCCGATCCTCTAACTCGATACATAATTAATTATAGCTCTTAGTCAATTCAATACTTCAACTAACGCTGATGGCTTACTGACAGCTAGGCGATAGCGTTGCTGCGTTCAGCTGGTAGGCACATGGTAGGGAACTAGGGAATGTCTGCTTAGAATATAGTAATGATAATTTTCAAGTAACTGGAATACCCCAGTCGGTGATTACTCGGCGCAAAAATCCCCAAAAATTCAAGATTCTGAAAAAATTGCTTGTGAACATCGAAATAATAAAACTAAGGAAGCGTAATTGTGAACAAAATCAACGCGAAATTCGGCTCCACACTTCACTACATTGACAAAATATCTCTAGTATTCGAACGAAAGAACACACATGCAAATAAGCCAATTAGCTGCGCTTGTCTAACGCGTTGTATTCCGGCAAGCGCGATGATTGGTTCTCGGCGAGACAGATAATGCTAATTGGTTCGTACGCCTGCTGCAGTGCGAGATGCGTGGACGATGTTATGCATTGATTGTAAGAGGATAAAGTATCGTATATTTGCACGATGCATATAAGTTGTATTAATTAGTTGTAATTTAACTATACCACTCTATTATATTCATTTAAAAGTTTGTGATGTGCTTTTTGGATTAAAATATTTCTTTATGTGTTATAATTGTATGGATCTAAAATTAAGAAGTATTTTAATCAGTTTATGGTTTTTACATACGAATTATAGAGTGATGGGTCGCGTTAAGGTCAGATCAGAGGGCGAACCACAAGCTCTTTAAACAATATTATTATAACCTTATTTGACTTTTGTTTTTCTTTGACATCCGACGTCAAAACGGGACAAAAGTCGAATAAGGTTATTTTATTGAAAAAAAAACTAAAATGGCGGCTGGCACGCTATGCCACAAAGGTTCTATCCTCTTTATAATTATAGGTACTAGTGCATCACAGTTTAAGTGAAATATCAAAACGTGTTAAATAAATACGCATGTTGCGTTCATGTTGCATAACACTTTCCAGAGTCACAAGTATAGGATTTCAAAATGTTTATTTACTCAACATATGAAAAGTGATTCCAGCATTCTTCATATCTGTATGGCTTCTACACCACTTAACAACACATGACGGCATATTTGCACAATGTAAACAACGCAAAACACAATAATAATCAGAGTTCTAAGTCCCTCGCGACACGAACGCATCGACTCAATGATACCGGCGAACTGTCAGCGCGGTGCGTCTCTCTTTTTTGGCAACGCCCACCGCGGTTCAGTTTGCGTGGAATGATTTTTGAGCTCGAGTTACATTTCTTTAGTTTTATTATTTCGATGCTTGTGAACCTTCAACCCAGAGTAAATAGGCATTATCTAGGCAGGCGTGCAGGTCGGCATCATCATAGCTGTTTTTTGAAAATAACTAGTGATATTTGGATTATCTATGTAGCTTAGTACTAGTGTTCATAGATTAGTACTCATTTCAATCGTTGGTGACTCTATATTCAGATTTTTAGCTTCAAGGCTAGCCAGCGGTGGGATAAACACCTAACAATTCCTTATTTTTAAGATTATAATAAGCTCTATGAATTATAACTCAACAGTCGTATATTGTTAAATGGAAGGTTTATTTTTTGCAGATGTACAAACGCTAAACACAATGCAAGCGCTGTGTTTCCCCCTTGGATCGTCGGTCACTTTGCTGATTATGTTCTTCTTCTTCGATTCAATGCAGACACTTGTCGCCATTTGTACTGCAAGTAAGCATGATATTATATAGCTTGTATCTTAGTGTCGAAGTTCAAGCTGGAAATTATGGTATCTCCGTTCCGGCACAAGAAGTAACCAGATTCAACGATAACATATACTAAATAAGCCAAGTTACGAATCTTGCAAGTCGAATTTGACCCACTTCCTAGTTTCCGATTGAGATGAAATTTGGTATACATTAGTTTATTGGAGGACAACAAAAAGTACAGTCACCATTAAAAGCTTGTAAGTATTAAAAATATTTTTTATACAAAAACTTGTTAAATGTTAATACTTACCTGGACTTACCTGACCTTTCTTGTTGTACCCAATAACGAATACTCCCAAACAAGATTTAAGCTCGAATACATTATACTTTTCACATCAAAATCGTTTATAATTTACGAAGATAAGCATTTGAAAATTAGTTTAGTTCTTACAAAAAGTGTTTTTATTTTATTTATTTATATAATTAAGGGAAACTAACAGCTTTGTTAAATACAGTTATTCTTTTTATGAAATTAAAAATATGATTAAACCTACTAATAAGTTTCCGCAACTGGAACTACACGGAAGTTTTGGCACAATCAAATTAATATAAAATCAACTCTGTTCTACTGAGATAACCGATTAAGGCAACGTGAATAAATCTACGTAAATATCAATTAAAAATAATGTTTATGAAATATTCCTGGCCACTCGGGGTGTATTTAATTAAATACATAAAGTGATGTGAAGTATTCGAGTGTTTTAACAGGTTTCAAGTTTATTGATTAAATACTTGTCCTTGCCTTTTAGCCGCGTTGAGCGTGGCCGTCACTTATTGTTTTTCTTACATTTAACGTTTCATACGAACCGAAGATAAGTTGCGCGTACGCTGCTATTCTAAATTGTGCCCTTAGGTGATTTATAGTGTAATATTACACGACAAGGCTTTTAACTGTGTAAAAAGTATAAAAGGTAACTTTTTTTTACCGACTTAAACAATCATACGGCCTGCTGAAGGTAAGCGGTTAAGCTTGCAACATACGAGCTTCCCTTGATTGACCCTTCCCTCCCCCCCTCCCTCTGCTCTGGCAACTTTACACAGGCGCAGGAATACAACAATGTTTTTTGGCTACCGCAGCCAATGTTCCGTAAGGTAATTCCCCAGTCGAGCTGCTTTTAATCGAATAAACGCTACGCTCTACCTCTCGTTAATACTCCAACAGTTATATGTAGTATTATTATATTTAATTTAGTAGTTATACGATGCGAAGGGTCAACGATTACTCGAGGAATTTGCTGGCTGTGAAAAGTTTGGTTATTTTATCAGAGACCGTACTAGTTCCTTGATACCAATCTCAGGCTATTATTCACTTTTTTTTTACTGTGGACATCCTGTGTTTGACCACAATCTCACCATGGTACAGTAGTACCCAATTAATATGGCTTACCGATGTACCTGCGCAGAAGATACATTTTGAATGCGCGGGAAACGCTATTGGTCGGCAGCCGCCGCCATGTTAGCGCGCGCCGTGCGGAGGGGCGTCACTTGCGAGTGAGACGGAACTAACAGCTGCAGTGTATTATGAACCTTATATTAGTGATCTAAGGTTGATTATAAGTTTTAAGCATTCTTTCGTTAATCTTCGGGGCCATACTTTCTTTTCTGTGCGAACGAAGATTCACGACGCGCCATATAAGTTGGGTAATACTGTAAGTGATGATGTGGCCGAAGGTGGTAAGCGCAAAGCCTAGAAGGAACTGGCTCTCAATTGCACCTATCGGAACACACCGATAGGTGCTTGCCGATAGATTTTTAACTTGAGGTTGGTAGCCAGCCAGATGGGTACTACTACAAAGTACCCTACCACCGTGCTATGATTTCCTCACAAAGTTTTCCTTCACCGAAAGCTCAAGCTCAAAATCAAAATCAAAAAGTCATTTATTCAGTTTAGGCCCTAGTAAGGCACTTATGAACGTTAAATTGGTACATACAGTTGAATTTACCACCGGTTCGGAACTCAACTCACTATGTTTTGACGCTTGCGAAATGTCGTTAATTCTCGTTGAAACATGAAAATATGAATGTGTGCAGTAATTGCGTGTGCCGCGCTGGCGTTCCTACTGACCCCGCTGTGTCAGTACATCGCGGGCAGTGCGGGTGGAGCGGGCGCGGGCCGCAGCGCCGTGTGCGGGCGGTACTCCGCGCCCGAGCTCGCCGCCGCCCTGCTCGCCGCCGGCATCGTCGCCGTGTGGGTGCTCACCGGTCACTGGCTGCTCATGGACGGTGAGTGTGTTGTACTGTACTGTACTGTAGCGTAGTGTACTGTAGCGCCGTGTGCGGGTGGTACTCCGCGCCCGAGCTCGCCGCCGCCCTGCTCGCCGCCGGCATCGTCGCCGTGTGGGTGCTCACCGGTCACTGGCTGCTCATGGACGGTGAGTGTGTTGTACTGTACTGTACTGTAGCGTAGTGTACTGTAGCGCCGTGTGCGGGTGGTACTCCGCGCCCGAGCTCGCCGCCGCCCTGCTCGCCGCCGGCATCGTCGCCGTGTGGGTGCTCACCGGGCACTGGCTGCTCATGGACGGTGAGTGTGTTGTACTGTACTGTACTGTAGCGTAGTGTACTGTAGCGCCGTGTGCGGGTGGTACTCCGCGCCCGAGCTCGCCGCCGCCCTGCTCGCCGCCGGCATCGTCGCCGTGTGGGTGCTCACCGGTCACTGGCTGCTCATGGACGGTGAGTGTGTTGTACTGTACTGTACTGTAGCGTAGTGTACTGTAGCGCCGTGTGCGGGTGGTACTCCGCGCCCGAGCTCGCCGCCGCCCTGCTCGCCGCCGGCATCGTCGCCGTGTGGGTGCTCACCGGGCACTGGCTGCTCATGGACGGTGAGTGTGTTGTACTGTACTGTATTGTAGCGTAGTGTACTGTAGCGCCGTGTGCGGGTGGTACTCCGCGCCCGAGCTCGCCGCCGCCCTGCTCGCCGCCGGCATCGTCGCCGTGTGGGTGCTCACCGGGCACTGGCTGCTCATGGACGGTGAGTGTGTTGTACTGTACTGTATTGTAGCGTAGTGTACTGTAGCGCCGTGTGCGGGTGGTACTCCGCGCCCGAGCTCGCCGCCGCCCTGCTCGCCGCCGGCATCGTCGCCGTGTGGGTGCTCACCGGGCACTGGCTGCTCATGGACGGTGAGTGTGTTGTACTGTACTGTATTGTAGCGTAGTGTACTGTAGCGCCGTGTGCGGGTGGTACTCCGCGCCCGAGCTCGCCGCCGCCCTGCTCGCCGCCGGCATCGTCGCCGTGTGGGTGCTCACCGGGCACTGGCTGCTCATGGACGGTGAGTGTGTTGTACTGTACTGTACTGTAGCGTAGTGAACTCCGCGCCTAAGCTGCCCATACTGAATGAAAATATCCCAATTCAATATATCAAGCCCCTGATTCTCACGACATGGTGGATATTTTAAATAGTCATCATTTTGACAGAAGTCCGCCATGTTTTTTTCGTCGAGTGTCTAATTTGTGACATACAATACACATAACTGCATTTGTTCACGGACTCCGTAATTCCCTTCCAGCAATGGGCATGGGTCTGTGCGTGACATTCATCGCACTGATCCGGCTGCCGTCCCTGAAGGTGTCGACGCTGCTCCTCACCGGATTGCTGCTCTACGACGTGTTTTGGGTTTTCTTCTCGTCCTATATCTTCACTACTAATGTCATGGTTAAAGTCGCTACTAGGTGAGATATTTTGTTCTTAACCTTTCGCATATAGGATGAATTTTTGATATGTGATTCTATGGCCCCTGTATTAATACACCGTATGTACACATACATAATAATCAATTACTTGCATATTTGAATGAGTTCTTTGTTAAAAAATTCAATTTTAATACAAGCTATTTTTGAGTGACTGTACTTTTTGTTGACTGTACTTGCATTGTCATCCAATACACTAATGTATATCAAATATCAAGTCAATCCGACCACTGGGAGTGGGTGAAATTCGACTTGCATGATTCCACCCGAACAAAGATACATAGGTTATAAAAAGCTTATAAAATGAAAATTACACCTGTACACCTGTACACTTATGTGCTCCCAGTGATACAGTTGCTAGTTTCAGTGTAAAACGTAGGCCATAGAGATAGGTATTAAGATAGCGATTCTCTAAGAGTTGCCGGTGACTGTACTGTACATAATGTTTGGTTGTTATTGTATTGTAGGCCGGCAGAGAACCCCATGAACGTGGTGGCGCGGCGGCTGCAGCTGGGCGGCGCCATGCGCGACGCGCCCAAGCTCTCGCTGCCCGCCAAGCTCGTCTTCCCCTCCATGCACCATCAGGGACACTTCTCCATGCTCGGTAATATACAAGTTCTTCAACTAGACCTCCCCACAACAATGCCCCCAGATAAAGAACTGGAGACAATCAAGCCTAAACCTGCTGATTGGCAAAAAGTCCCCGTCAACCTACTGTTTGAGTTTTCAAGCCACCTAGTAGGCCTCTAACTAGCTTAACGACTATCACAACTAAGTGATAACCGGGACCAACGGCTTTACGTGCCTTCCGAAGCACGGAAACGCTCGATTTGAAATACCACTAAGCGGTCCACCCATCCAGATACCGACCACGACGGTGGTAGCTTAACTTGCCGATCGATTAAGAACGGCTTATCATGCTACACAATGAGCGCTTCAAAATCAAAAAGTCCCCGTAGCGAGAACTAATCAGCGAACATCAATCAAAACATTCAAGGAAATAAATCAATCTGTCTCCAACTACAGAGGTCGGCTCTCAAGCCAACCTAACGGGCTGACCAACAAGCTCACAGAAATGGCATACTGTAAACGCCTCAAGCGCTATGACATCCAAGATTTCAAAGCACGGTGGTAGAATTTATAAGGACTTCCCACTCACCTCTTAGCACATCTGCTCATGATCTCAAGCAAGACTGATCGCAAATAAAGACATAAAATTACTATATCATACTATAATCCATACTAATATTATAAATGCGAATGTGAGTTTGTTACCGCTTGACGTTGCGGCATAGCCAATAGTAATCATGTTTATGGTGTTATCATATTTTGAAGTTTCTTGCCGGTTTTTCTGAGCTGAAGGCTGACTTCCGAACCGGAGGTAACGTCAGTAGCTTTGGCCTTCATAAGTGGGCCTTAACTGAATAAATTACTTTGAATTGATGATGTGGTTTCAGGTCTGGGTGACATAGTGATGCCGGGCCTACTGCTGTGCTTTGTTCTGCGCTACGACGCGTACAAGAAGGCGACTCTTGTGTGCCAAATGGGACAAGTGCCCGGCCCTAGGTCGATGGTGAGTCTATCATATTCATCAAAATTGTAAACTAGTGTTGCATGGATAATTTTGGGCAAGGGAAAAGATCATACTTCGGGGGAAATAGTCTAAAAAATGGCTCAAGTATAACGTGAGCTGTGATAATAATGGAACCACTATCAAATATACCGAAATAATAACAATAATAATATTGTATTGTGATAACAAGGCCCACTTGTTAGTTTTACAGAAAACAAATCCCTTGCAAGGAATGATCGATGTCTCACTGTCGTCGGTTGAAAATCAAAGATGTGTGCTGCTTTCTTGTTTATTTTTTTAGATTGCAGTCTATAGGGTATAGTAACCGTTTACCATCAGGCGGGCCGTATGCTTTTATGCCACTTCAGCAACTATTGTGAACTCGTATAAAAGGCTACTGTTATTGGGCAGGGATCCCGGCTGACGTACTTCCACTGCTCCCTGCTGGGGTACTTCCTGGGGCTGCTGACGGCGACGGTGTCGGCGGAGGTGTTCAAGGCGGCGCAGCCCGCGCTGCTCTACCTGGTGCCCTTCACCCTGCTGCCGCTCCTCACCATGGCTTACGTCAAGGTTACTTGCTTCACGCATATATTGCACTCGGACTGATAACAGGCAGGCCTGACTCGCCACTTACAACTAAACCGGTCAAAATCCAATAGGTCATTTTGACAGAAGTCTTCTTGTCGCACTATATTTGTCTCTTCTTGGTATATGGAAGTAGTTTCCGCAGCGCGTTAATGTGGGGATTAAATTGTTTTTTTGCATTTAAAGTATCCAGTGTGTTAATCCAGAACATATTCAATCGATGTATCTACACGGTGCCAAGTTTCATCTGAATCTGGTTAGCCGTTTATGTGTCATTGAGTCTCAAATATCCAAAGATAAAATATGTTTTCCATTCTTCCAAGTATTAAATCAAATTCTATTGTAATATTATATTAACATCCTAATTCTGCAGAATATCTTAACAAGAACATTGATAAATGATTTATATATTAATATGATGCACAGGGCGATCTTAGAAGAATGTGGAGCGAACCGTTCATAGCGCCTCCAAATAAAGCCGGCGCGGACTTCGACGTGTGACTGCATCCCGCGGAGCTCGCCTTGTTCTCAGCTTAGACGCGGGCAGGGACCCGCCGCCCAACACAACATCCCACACACCCACCCACACCTCATGTACAGCTACTATACTTGAAAATTACACATTAATATTATTCCCAGTGACTGTGTGTTTACCGCATATATCGAGACCGCTTGTAAATTGATTCTGCTGTTCTTGAAGTATAAGCTTAGTAATCGACTAAAAATGCCTTCTACTCGATCGGTGTAGGACCAGTAATATGAGAATAATCATGAGGTATAAATTATAAATAAGCATATTCCGATTGATATTTTCTTGTCCACTAGGTTCTAAACGCGACCTTATTTAATAAAAATAAAAAAAAATGTGTTAAATGTCTTGATTATCAGATGATCAAATAGTTTGTTCAATTTTATTAGATCCTGTACAAAATATTACATAAACATCTATTTTACATATAAATTATAATGTTGTTTTTGTAGCTAGCTGTACATGTGCGTTGACGCCACAATGTGAATTGATGTGTTAAGATTATATGAAGACATAAGGTGTATGTTTTAGGTTAGACCATACGCTTTCCTTTTATATAAGTTCGGAGGAGTTACGGCACGAGGTAACTTCACCTCGTGTTATATCGTATCAGGACCAGTGCCCAAAATTTCTTACGCCTCGATAATCTGTATTGTATTATATATATTTCACGAATACTCGTCGCCGCATTTTTTGATTTTTATAATCTTTTTTGTGTGAGTAATTTTGACATTGAATATTGAATGCCCCTTGGATTGGATGAATGAACTTACTCACTTCATTGCTTCCTATACCACCTAATTATCCGCTGAATATACCAATATACTGTATCTTTAATTCAAACCATAATCGTATATCTTTATTACTTTTATAAATAAGTGTCAAACTAAACTAACATTTCCATCCAAGGGTTGTCAAGCGGGCATATTACATTTATTACGTTAATTTCCGAAGAGCAAATGAACAAATGGATCTAATGCGTAGGTTAAGATCTTTCTAGGAATCTCAATTGCGTTTAAGACTTAAAGGATTTGTTTTAACTATGTTTATCATTTTGTATAAAGAATTTGTTTGGTACACTAATATACTAAATGAACTGTTATTACTCATATTTTGTCTGGTAGTTATCACTATTCAGTTCAATTTGAATCAAACTTTGTTGTCACTGCCTTAGACTGATGTTTTCAATGAAGATTTATTCTATGTGTTGAAAGGAGTATTATAGACAAAATTTTAGTCTAAAAATATAGCATGTAAGCTACTAACTATTGTTGTTATTATTATAACAACTGTATTGTTGTTGTAAATTATTTGATTGAATTTAATGAGAGGATGTTAAGACACTACAACGTTAGATAAATATATACTTTGTATGTGTGATTTGAATTTTTGTAACTTTTTATAACAATTTAATTTTGGATTTACTTTATTAGATTTATTGTTTTGTACTAAGCTATTATTAACCTGATAAGTTAACAGTGTGAATGTCATAATTACAACAAACTCGGAGCAGTATTGTAATGACAAAAGTGATATAATTTAATTGAGGCTTATCTTCTGATGAAACATGAAATTAGCACTTGTGACTCACTGGTGTTTTACTTTCATCTTATTAGAGTAGTGATTGGTTTTTGGTGGAAAATTTGCTTCATGTACACCTGTGTAAAGTGTAACCAAGAAAAAGATTTGGTGTATTTTTTAGATATTTATATATAAATAGTCATTGAAGTTTTTCCATTGATGTACATACATACATAAAATCTAATATTTAAGATTGATGTTACGTCATCAAGTTCAGTTTCATAACATGTCTTGAGAGTATTAATGTAAATACCTATCGCCCACACATGATTCATCCATTACCTATCCAAAACTGGGAAAATGCATTTAATATTTTTATATGTATCTGTGAAGGTTAATGACTGTCAATACTTAATAAAAATATTAGATGGACTAATTTGTTTTTATTTATCAAGAGTTTAAGTACCAGTCATTACCTGTATGAAGTTGAAATCACACAATAATTGTTTTATATCACACTCAACTTTGGTAAACTCAATTCATATATATCAGTTAATTTTAATTCTTCTACTATAGGTTGAACTTGTAAATATAAATAATAGTACTCAGTGTAAAGTTAGTTTGATAATAATAAAAAAATCTGTTTAACAAAAGCTTTATTTACTAGCTTCAATTTCTTTATTTGTGTCCCTTTTCTGGATAAACCTGAGTTGTTTCTTCCTCATTCTCTTTATTTTGGCTGTGTTTGTAATAACTTGTACAACCTCTGCCTTGCGTCTATTCTCCTCGGTCTTCTTCATGTTCTCCCGCCGACGTTCCTTGCGCTGCTGTTCTTTTTCTTTGTGTTGTTCTAAAACTTGTCTAGATAGTTCTTTGGTCCTTTTGAGTTCCAGACGGAGAGCAGTTTTTTTATCAAAGTTTTGTCTCAAACCTTTTGTTTTGTTAATTGTTGAAAATCTGTAATTTATTCAAATAGTAATTAAATATCCCGGGGCATTCTTCATTCATGGCTATCTGATGCCAAACTAAGCAAACTTTCTGTATAAATATTTATTGAGCATGAATATATCTGCCAGAAACAAATGTTGGCTTGAACATTTAGTGTAAATACCATGACTGGGACTCCTGGGTGAGAATCAAACCCAAGACTATCTACAGATTTATGTGATGTTAACAGTAGTACAAAATAAGATAATTGAAGCAATACATATGTACATAATTATTACCTTTCTTTCTTAGTTTTCCAAAATCTTCCAGATTTTGGTCGTCCACGTACGTTTTCAACTTTTTTATCATTACTTTTTGGTCTAGTATCATCATCAGTGTTCGTTTTTGAGGATTCATTATTACCCTCCTGATTTTTTACTATGTCTGCAACTATAGCAAGCACTGCATTTTGTGTGTTTTGACTCATTTTTATGAATTTACAATGAAATAAATAAACACGATGTCGAACAACACAACACGTGCAGTGCGGAAGACCAACCAAAACCAAAGAGAATTTATTTGACGCTGTCACTAATAGTGCTGCCAACTATGATTTTGCAATGACGTCAGCGCAAGAAGGTTTTAAAAATGTCTGTAAAAACGTAGATACCGATCATATACATTTATTGTATTTACGTCCAGTTTGGACTGTAGACCATTCTACGGGAAGTCCAGTTGATTCAAATGATTTTTTACTTACAGAAGTAAGAGAATCCGTCAAAAAGCCTATCGGCCGTCTAAATTTTTTTTCTTCGTTATTGTTTTATCCATCCCGCCAACAACGGTGACTCTAACTTTGACTTGTCTGTTTAGAATAGCAGAATGGGCTAGAACTACCCTTGCCTACCCTTAAAAAAGGAAACTATAGTTTATGGTTAACCCATGGTTAACCTTAATTACGATATGTCAATGTCAGTTGGTTGCTGTTGCTTTTTTCGGGACGGGATTCGAAATATTTATTGAAAATGAGATTAAATATCGTCTTATTTAGACGCAATCGTTTGCCTAATGGACACTTATTTAGAGGCAAGGATCGTTTGGTTAAAAAAGTTGAACCAAAGCATTTACGGAGTCTAAAACAAGATTTCGCAATTGAAGAACAAAACATGTTCTATTTACGGTTTCCATACCTAACAGAGGTACGTTCAGCAAATTTTATGTTTTATACAATGTTTTTAGTAACATAAGATACCGAATGCCACAAAAATATTCTCTTCTATTCCCCGCGACCCCGTGATAAAAAGAAGCCACACGGTGATAATGTACTAACATTTTGTATGCCGCCGTAGATTTGTACTAATTTTTGCGTATTTTTTGGCTTTACCTCGGACTTGCGTGGCGCGACAAACGAGTTATCCTAGTACCTAGTTGTGATTCTCCTAGTAGTTAAACACTAATTAAAACATAATATTTTGCATTCTTCATTTTCAGGTGGAGAGTTGTGGCCACACCAAAGCTTTAGGTAAACCTGAAATGCGGAAAGAACAGCTTTTGGATAAAACTAGACGGCTTTTCAAAAAAGATGTCACTTTGTATGAAAGATTAGGACACCTCAGAGTTAAGGAGTCTTGGGATTGAAGAATTAAATTATGTATAATAATAATAATGATTAATTAATATATAAGTTATTATAGTTAATTAGACCTTGAACTCAAGTAAAAATGGTAGGCAATATTTATATTTCGTGTTTTAATTGCCCCTATTCCGTCTTAACTACCTATATTCACATAAGGTAGACAAGTCTAAAACTACATTTGTTCATACGGGAAGTTCAAGACTAGTCTAGTCCTCTGCCAATAGTTTATGATTGACTGAACATTCATATTTATAATAATAATTCCATATTATTGAAAAAGATTTAATAATATTTTAATAACATAACACAGCTATATTATGATTAACATTCAGATATACATATCACATTGATTTTTACACATGTTACATAGTGTTTAACACATACATTTAAAAAAATAAATTATGATTTATAAATTTAAATGATTTTTTGTGAAATATATGTGACAATGACAAGTGATTAAATACTATAGTCTATAGAAATGTGTACTGGGCATAGGCATTTATTTACTACACAATAATTTCATTAAGTTTTTCAATGTTTTGAGTGGAACATGAAAAATGGTAACTTTCTTTTCCAAATTCTTAAAAATACTGCTTATTCAGTAAATTCCTATTTCACTTTACAAATAAATATTTAATCAATGTAAAAATATCACAATCTTTATTTGTTTATTTTAATGTAATTTTATGGGCCCCAAAAAACACTGGCAAGTTATTTTCATTTGATCAACTTCACATCATAAATTAACTTGCATAAAAGATATTTTAACTTGTATTACATTTTGCATAAGTGCATGTACACATTACATGTATTACACTGTAAAGCTTATGAAGTTTACAGACTGCATTTGAACATTTAATCATTCTTATAATAATATGCGTAAGTTGTGTTGTGCTATTATTCACACAGTCCTGGTGTAGTTACACATGCTGTTAAGATAAGTTTTAGGGTTGCACGAGCCATGGACATAAAGTCAGGATGGAGCACCACCTTATAAAAGTGAAGAAAGTGAAGCACTATATTTCCTATGTAGGTTGTATGTGTGAGTAAAATCAGTACTGGCCCAAGCAGGCACAAGTGATACCGAGCCTACCGACAACCAATCGGCTTACTTTGGTATACATGTGTGTGTGAGGCTTGTATTTACGAGACGGCCTGGCTTACCTGGGGTGCTTCACTTCGTATAAGGTGACACACCATCCTCATTGTTTCAAACGTCCATGGCACCAGCCATTATCAATAATATTAATATACGTTTTACACTGGTATTATATAACCATGAGTTATAGGAATTCTTATCGGGTGACGATAATATAACCCGATTTCAATTTTATTAATCTTTGTTTTAATAAAATCTATCATAATCAAGATAAACTGAAATATAGTGAATAAATGCAATAATGTAGGTAGGATGTTTTTTAAAGTCTACTTGTTGCACTGTTTTAGAGCCGCGGATCTACGATTTTTTCGAACCAGGGACCCAATTCTCACTGCCCTCGAACTAGCCTTCGAATCGAACTTACGGTTCGAGTCCTATTCGACTGCAAAATTTCGACGGTCCCGACCAATCAACGCTCTAGCTGACTGGTTTCCCTTCTAAATATGCCGGCCTTGAAATTGCCAGAATAACGTAACGTTCGTAAAAGTTAGAATTCGTGCTTTTTTCGATCGAGCGATCAGTTTCGATTGCTTCAGAATTGGGCCCCAGGACAGAAAATTTATTTTGGCGCCCTCATGTATGAGATCCTAATTTATAAATAAAAATGTGTTCAAAAACCAACTGGGCGTTTTAAAATCAAATGAATAATCGATAGAATAAGGTGCGCTGGATGCAAGGCCCTTTATGAAAACTTTTTTTCTAATACCTATGATTTTGGTATCCCCTGACACTGCCGCCCGGGGCAGGCCCGGTTTGCCCCACCCATAGATCCGGGCCTGCTGTTTTACTATAGAATACAGCTTGTTTAACCACTAAGGCCTAAGTATACCTATATTATTGAAGTATCCTATGTCTGTTTTACAATAACAACACTGAACATTATGCCACATTGATTACAGACAAAAATACATTAGTATAGGCCTCCGATTAAAGTAGGTAAAAAGAACGCTTGGCATTTGATTACATAATATATCTATAAGCAATAAGTATTATCACAATTACGGACATAACTACACCAATGAACTTTTCATACAACATTCTAAGGCAATGCAATATTCTACTTAATACTGTTTATATACTATAATTCAGATATCTAGTTAATTTGTTTGGTCCAAGCGTAAGCATCGTCTCTGATGTCTTTTTTGTAAAGTGATTTGCCTTGATGGAGGAACTCTGCGAACTGAGACACCACCGGATCCCTCATGCAAGAGGCTACGGCGATAACCTTTTCAGATTCATCGAAGAAGAAAATTACGAATTTAAGGCCGTCTACATCCCCATCGACGTGCATACTCGCCGGTCTCCCGCAGCCGGCGTAACGAATCGATTTACCGAAGAGCATTGTCCAGAAGTATGGAACGGCATTTAATGACTTATCCTTCTTTAAAATATTTAAAGCTGCCGTTCGACCGTGGTACTGCGCCAAGCCTATATGACCTACGGTCAGCTGTTTATTGCCGTAAGCGAATACTGGGGCGTTGGCGATGTCACCGCCGGCGTAAATGTGCTTGATGTTGGTTTCCAATTTATCGTTAACATTAACCGCCCCGGTAGGTGTGAGACTGATACCGCTATCTTTCAGGAAGTCCGTGTAAAACGTGGTTCCCACACCCATAATGAGCATATCTGCGGGCAGTGTGGTTCCATTTTCCAATTCGACTGATTTTAACACACCGTTTTCGCCGTTACATTTAGTTATTGTGGTTTGGAAATGGAATTTGATACCCTTGTCCTCGAATAACTTTTTAAGGCTACCACCGATTTCGTTCCCGAATATTTGACCGAGAGGAGAAATATCTTTGCCAACTACAGTCATAGACTTGGCTTTGTCGTTGCACGACGCAGCCGTTTCCAATCCGATAAAGCTCAAGCCGAGAACTACGACATCCTTATCTTTTTCGGAGCCTAGAGTTGTGAGAATATTGACGGAATCTTCGAAGTCTCTCACCGTGAAGACGTTATGAAGGTGTACGCCGGGAATATCGGGCACCCGGGGTTTGGAACCTGTCGCTATGTAAAGTGAGCTATAACGGAGTTTGTTACCGTCGCTTAGAGTGACGGATTGATCTTCGGGTTCAACTTTTATTGCTGACACACCTTTCATAATATCGATATGAGCATTTTGGTAATATTCAGGAGTCCTTACTTGGAGTTTATCAAAACCAGTTACGACTCCAATTTTGGATACTTTGATTCTATCATATGGCAGGTAGTTTTCTCTGGCGACAATGGTGATACGGCCATTGTATCCTTCGCTTCGTAGTGTTTCGGCACACGTAGCGCCTGAAGGTCCACCACCGACAATGACAATCGTCGAGGCGTCTGTCGATGGCGCCACGTCTATCTGTTTAACACGCTTATTCGACTTCAGGTCGCTGATTTTGGCACGCACCTGAAATATATAAGACCATATTACTTATATTAAAAGAAAATGATTCCAGAAATGGGTTACATTTATACGTATATCCTATTCGTATAAATGTCACGTTTTTGTTTGTGGACGACACGTGCATTAATTATGGCAAAACATTCGAGTTGGCGTTGAAACCCCTGGCTTGCATTACTCGCCTTGCATCGGTTATCTTATCAGACTAAAAAATAATAATACAAAATATTTTTATCAGTTCAACATTTGGTACCGCTGAATATCCGGCGAAATTTTAACAATAAGCAATGGAGAGCGGTAACCGCTATCAAAACATTACAATACCATGTGTAAGTATATAATGTTTTGATAGCGGTTACCTATTACAATCATTGAGCTATTATTACTACGTATAGAGAAGACGCCACACATCACAACTGTGATCCGTTCAAGTGAAACCATCGGGCCACCACACTTATAGTTGTGGAACTATGCATGAAACGCGTTACTGCCGTGAAAATCGCGGTATTTGCGAGAAAAATACTAAAAGCGTTCTGATAGCGCTACGTGTTTGTACTGTCTGCTTAGACGACTAATTATTGTTTCAGCGCTAAAGAGAACTTTAGTTGACTCAAAAAATGGGACCTTCGCTTATGATAGCTTCTCTATAAATATATGTATATATAGCTTAGTGACTACAATCAACATAATGTTCTGAACAAAACGGTTAAATGTCTCCTCCGCTAAAATGTATGAAAGAGTTGTTTAATTTTATTGCGATTGCAAAGTTGTTCCCATTGTAAAAGTTAAGATTAATTACAAGTACCCTGTATATAAAAGTAAAGAGAATAGGAAACTATGATGATAGATAGAAGGTAAATAACTTAATGACTTGGTGTGACTTGGTCAAGGTAACTCAAGGTCGCCCGCATTCTGCAATACCTACACATGACCTACACCTACTTATAGGTAAGTCGTTCAAGAGTAGTGTTGCCAGGTGTCCCGATTTGCGCGGGACGTTCAGGGGTCTGGTGACACGTCCCGATTAACCCTTGATCGGGACGCCAAATGTCCCGATTTTTCACTCACCTCATGAGTGAAAATTCGGAAGCACCTATCGGTGTGTTCCGAAAACTGCACTTGAGAGCCAGTTCCTTTTAGGCTTTGTGTGCTTACCATCTTCGGCCACATAATCACTTACCATGGTGAGATTGCGGTCAAACACAGGTCTATCACAGTAAAAAAAAACATTGCAGCTGTCCCGATTTGAAACCCATAATCCCGATTATTTTATTCTTACGTTCCGAAATTTGACACACGGGACCTGGCAACACTATTCAAGAGGTACCTACCTACTACCTAAGAAGGTAGGTACCTCTTGAGGATCACAGTATAGATCGACTGATAAAATTCAATTTTATTTAGTAAATAACTGGTTTATTACTTTATGATATACCATATCACGCAATGTTTAGATTAAATGTTATCAAGATATGTATTAGATTCAGATTAGTAACAATGATAGGTAAGTAGGTAATTAAATCGGTCTTGACCTCGATAGGTCAATACAACCAATCAATCTTCAGACATTTTTAATGTAACTTGATAAAATCTTTGAAGATTGTAACATATAAGGCATTCACAAGTTGAGAAGGTACCTAGGTATAGGTATGCGCATACCTATACCTAGGGACCTTCTCAACTTTTACTTTTAACGGAACTAGTGCTAGTCTGAAGTCGCACGATAAGGCGATATGAATGACATAAAAAATTGGGTTTATATTTATCATTACCGAATAGGTACCCTATTCGGTAATGATAAATAATATAATTGGTATTCGGTATGTTTAGTAAACCCGTAAGATTATTAAATAAAGAAACAGGTGACCATTGAATTATTACATTCAATGCAGGTGACATAGATCTAGTAACAAGATAGATAAGTAGTTTAGGTTTATAATTTCATTATTTGTGTTTAATATTGAAAATATGTCAATGATTTTAGAGTTCCGAACCAAAAAGGTTAAAAGGAACCCTTATAGTGCCACTCCGTCCGCGCGTCCATCTATCACAGTGGTATATTTCAGCTACCACTGATGCTATTGATTTGAAATAGATATAAATATTGCTAACGCAATCATTTTGCAAATAAAAAATAATATTATTAGTTTTTTGCAAAAGGGACCGAAAATTCAAAGTGGGGCTATAATTTTAAGTGGGTTATCATACGAAAGGGCTTCTTAATCATTCCAAAACTGGTTTTTTCTTTTATGTGCGTAGTTTTTGACTTGTGCCGAAAAAATTACAAAAAAAATTAAAAATACTATTCCCCTTATCTCCGAAGTTAGCAAAGCCAAAAATCTGAAATATACACTTAATACAGTAGATAAGCTAGACATTGATAAAAATATTACAAGAAAAATAGATCGATGTTTCAAACTAGCAGTTTTTTCGAAATCATCAAAACTCCTTCACAAACATATTTGCGGTCCGTTTCTTTACACAGTTATGGATCAAACAAAGAAATGAAGAAAGGTCGGAACCTCGGTGCCCGAGTCAGACTCAACTCTTAGCCGGTTTTTATTTTAACCGACTTAAAAAAAAGGAGGCGGTTCTCAATTAGGTTGTATGTTTTTTTTTAATATTTGATACCCCAGAAGTCCGTCATTTATTTTGTTTGAAGGGTATACTTCCCGTTTGGTCCCATTGTCATCTGGTCAGGATCTTATTACTTTTTAGTGTACTTTGAAGTCGGTTTTTTGTAAACCATTTTTCAATTGTTTCTTGGCGAAACTGAAGCACTGCCCTTGTTATATTTTTCAAACTGTCTTGGTGCTTTTGTACAGAATAAAATGGAAGTACCTACGTAGGTATACGAGTATAAAAATCCTAGTTTTGATATTTGAAAAGCAGTAAGTAGTAGGATCTCAAAGAACCTGGATAGGTATTTTGATTTTTACGAGACGGCATCACGGCAGTCTTCATAAAAACAATTGAAAAATGCAATAATTATCTTGAACAATAGTAGGTATCCATAGTAGGTTATCAGATTATGTAAGGAATACCGACTATGATTATCTTAATCATAAATCTATTATTCTATTGAGGAAAATTCAATCGGTTGTTAGAATTCTGTATGTTTGTAATTTCCGAAACAGGATATTCGTCGGTGTTATAAAAACCTGTTATTTTCGTGTGAATAGCCGAATGATGTGATAATAACGAGTGTGATTCACTCTTGTGTCATAAACAAATTTAAACAATGACTTCAAGATGACTAGTATCTGCAGTTGGAATTAGAACTGCATGGAAAAAACTGTTGCAAGGTCGCATATTACACCAACTTCTTGATAGTAAGAGAATTACCTACATAGTTTTGAAAAATTAACTAATAACATGAAATAAAACCGACTCCAAGGTTTCGACTATCTATACTATAATAATTAGTATAATCTTTACTAATATAATAAAGCGGACGAGTTTGTTTGTTTGTTTAAACGGGCTAATCTCTGGATCTACCAGTCGGATAAAAAAATATTTCACTAATAGGAAGCTGCATTATCCCCGAGTATTGTAAGGCTACTTTTTATCCCGGGAACAAGGGTGAAAACACGGAAACATGTATGAATCCGAATGTTAAATTAGTTACTTAGGTATTTTGGAGGAAAAAAAAGTCTGCGGTAGGTACTAAGTACCTACCATACATTTTGGTAGAATTTGAACTTTTCTATGAATCACTATTTTTCTAATCCTACACCCACCACTCATTATTACTATCATGTAGACCGTCTGCCTGCTTGCTGAGTTTATTGCCGGCTCTTCTCAGCAAATGCAACCTTCCGAACCGGTATTAGAGTATTACAGTCAGACTTTTCATAAGTGCCTGCGAAGGTCTATTTGAATAAATTAATTTGAAGTTTGAATTTTAATTTCATTTTATAATAACTAAAAATAGTGCATATAAAACTGTTAAAATAGAATATTGCAAAACCTTTCCTTAGTGGATGCTTAATTATCTAAGAAACCCATAGACGATATCTATGAAGAAACCTGTGCGCAAAATTTGAAGTAGAAAGAAACCTTGCGCTCTGGAAGCCAATTCTCACCCAATCGATATTGATCGCTCGATCGAAAAAAGTACGAATTCGAACTTTTATTTAGTGTAAATCATGTTACGTTATTCTGGCAATTTCGAGGCCAGCATTTTTAGAAGGAAAATCAGGCAACTAGAGCTTTGATTGGTTAAGACCATGCGAATTGACTCCGCCCCTCACAATTTTACAGTCGAATAGGACTTGAACCTTAAGTTCGATTCGAAAGTTATTTCGAAGGACGCGAAAATTGGGTCCCTGAGGGCCTACTACGAAAAACGATACACGATATTCCGATCATCGTTATCAAAGGCAGCAAAAGTGACGATGATCGGGCTATCGTGTATCGTTTTTCGTAGTAGGCCCTCTGGGCGTGCATCAATCTTTTCAGTTTCTCCTTTTATATCCTGCCAACTCGTACTTATACAGGGAATTTGTTTTCTTTTCGTTAGTTTTTCATCTAACATTACCTACTTACCAGCATTTGATCCTTATATACCTACGCGACAATATGTGATGGTGCAATAATACAGACTTTTATTTTTCAAAATCAACGCGTTGATTCCCGGCACAGAAAATAATATTTTTGTCCGAGAGAATATTAAAGAGACTGCCACTTCAATCTTCACTCATGTTTTCATCTCTTAGAGATAGACGGGTAGCAGTTTTTTTTTTTTTATACTACTTAGGTGGCAAACAAGCTTACGGCCCGCCTGATGGTAAGCAGTTACCGTAGCCTATGGACGCTTGCAACACCAGGGGTATCACTCGCGCGTTGCCGACCCTACCTAGCTGTACCTCTACCATGAGTTTTCTACACTAACGTAATCTACAGGCGCTAGCGACTACGGTGAATATTTTGTATGACGAGCACCGCCTCTAGTGGATACTTTTGGAAGCATTTCATACAAAATGTTCCACCGTAGTCGCTAGCGACTGTAGATTACGTTAGTATAGAAAACTCATGGTAGAGGTACTGGTGTGAATTCATGGTGAATATTTTAATGATATGAAATAGGCATTAGGTAAGGTTCTGGCCTATGATGTAATAAGGCCGACAAGAGGAGACATAGATTACCTACATAAAGTATCGAAGGAAGCACCTACGTCACTTTTCCAGTAGGTCACGCGCGTCTGTAGTCAATGATAAATAAAATCATTTATTTTATCTAACATACCTACTTACCTAGTACTTACTTACCTAATTGATAAATTATCAGTTGATCTATAGCCCTACCTACTTACAATTAATCCAATAGTGTAGGTATGTACGTACCTAAGTCTATACCTACAAAACTATTACGTTTAAAGTTGATATTTACTGTGTACTAAAAAGTGCACAAAATAATACTTTGCTAATCAAGTTTACACTATAATGCGAAAGTAACTCTGTCTATATTCAATATATCGACACCTGCATGAGGCTGCATGAAACAATATGTCAACCGAATGAAGAATGTTCACTAATTTAGAATTTTAGCTCTCCGCATTAACTGTAGAAAATAAAAAATACGTGTGAAAGAATTATTTTGATAAGTCAATTAGTTTCTGAGATATGGAATTTTAAAATGAGCGCGCGACGCGGGATTCCACCGGTCCGGTACTCGATGCGATGACGTCATGTTACACTGCGCTCGCTCAGTCAATCGCGCTCACAGAACAAATACCCTGACGGGTCGCGCTCTTCCGTACGTTTCCCTAGAAGATTATGACTTTTTGGTTTTTAAATATCCAATACAAATACTAGAAAATCATGTGTTATACCAAAATGTAAAAATACAACCACCAGTCCATCGGAAAAGTTGATTTTACTCGTTCCAATAGATGTCAAAATGCGAGAGAAATGGATAAAAACTGTGAAGCGGTTGGATCTATTTAGAAATAAAAGCAAAGTTTAATGCTGTGAAGATCGTTTTGACGTAAGAATAATGACAGTCTACTATGAACCTAAATATTATACACTTTTGTAGTGTGCAGTTATTTGATACCCCAGCGCAGCCGCCGTTTTACCCGCGCGTAGCGTTTTAATTATTTTGCAAGGAACTCCTTATAAATTATCTGAAATAAAAGTAGCTTAAGTTATTCCTTGTAACATCCGCTATCTATCAGTGAAAGTCTCGTCTATATCGGTCCAGCCGTTTTTTAGCGGGGAAAAATATTTATTCTAAAATAAACGTAACGTATGTTACTTCTTATAGGATCATAAGCTAACTGAGAGTAAAAATCCAGTCAAAATCGTTCCAGCCTTTCGGAGATTAACCGGAAAATTAATTTAAAAAAAAAATATTAGCGTGGGAAAATCCTCGTAGGATACCCGACCATCTTGGGGGTAGCGACCAGATTATGCCGAACTTTTAGCGGCTAAAACACTATCGAGTGTCGCCAACCGTATATAGGTAATTTCATGTGCGTTTAATAAAAAGCTGTTATTTTGATATTACATAACAGACACTTCAAAGTTAGACACACACTTAAAAGTAGCTTAAGTTATTCCTTATAACATCCGCTATCTATCAGTGAAAGTCTCGTCTATATCGGTCCAGCCGTTTTTTAGCGGGGAAAAATATTTATTCTAAAATAAACGTAACGTATGTTACTTCTTATAGGATCATAAGCTAACTGAGAGTAAAAATCCAGTCAAAATCGTTCCAGACTTTCGGAGATTAACCGGAAAATTATTTAAAAAAAAAAATATTAGCGTGGGAAAATCCTCGTAGGATACCCGACCATCTTGGGGGTAGCGACCAGATTATGCCGAACTTTTAGCGGCTAAAACACTATCGAGTGTCGCCAACCGTATATAGGTACTTTCATGTGCGTTTAATAAAAAGCTGTTATTTTGATATTACATAACAGACACTTCAAAGTTAGACACACACTTAAAAGTAGCTTAAGTTATTCCTTATAACATCCGCTATCTATCAGTGAAAGTCTCGTCTATATCGGTCCAGCCGTTTTTTAGCGGGGAAAAATATTTATTCTAAAATAAACGTAACGTATGTTACTCTTCTTATAGGATCATAAGCTAACTGAGAGTAAAAATCCAGTCAAAATCGTTCCAGCCTTTCGGAGATTAACCGGAAAATTAATTTAAAAAAAAAATATTAGCGTGGGAAAATCCTAGTAGGATACCCGACCATCTTGGGGGTAGCGACCAGATTATGCCGAACTTTTAGCGGCTAAAACACTATCGAGTGTCGCCAACCGTATATAGGTACTTTCATGTGCGTTTAATAAAAAGCTGTTATTTTGATATTACATAACAGACACTTCAAAGTTAGACACACACTTAAAAGTAGCTTAAGTTATTCCTTATAACATCCGCTATCTATCAGTGAAAGTCTCGTCTATATCGGTCCAGCCGTTTTTTAGCGGGGAAAAATATTTATTCTAAAATAAACGTAACGTATGTTACTTCTTATAGGATCATAAGCTAACTGAGAGTAAAAATCCAGTCAAAATCGTTCCAGCCTTTCGGAGATTAACCGGAAAATTAATTAAAAAAAAAATATTAGCGTGGGAAAATCCTCGTAGGATACCCGACCATCTTGGGGGTAGCGACCAGATTATGCCGAACTTTTAGCGGCTAAAACACTATCGAGTGTCGCCAACCGTATATAGGTACTTTCATGCGCGTTTAATAAAAAGCTGTTATTTTGATATTACATAACAGACACTTCAAAGTTAGACACACACTTAAAAGTAGCTTAAGTTATTCCTTATAACATCCGCTATCTATCAGTGAAAGTCTCGTCTATATCGGTCCAGCCGTTTTTTAGCGGGGAAAAATATTTATTCTAAAATAAACGTAACGTGTATGTTACTTCTTATAGGATCATAAGCTAACTGAGAGTAAAAATCCAGTCAAAATCGTTCCAGCCTTTCGGAGATTAACCGGAAAATTATTTTAAAAAAAAATATTAGCGTGGGAAAATCCTCGTAGGATACCCGACCATCTTGGGGGTAGCGACCAGATTATGCCGAACTTTTAGCGGCTAAAACACTATCGAGTGTCGCCAACCGTATATAGGTACTTTCATGTACGTTTAATAAAAAGCTGTTATTTTGATATTACATAACAGACACTTCAATTTTATTTATTTTGATAAATATAGTAGATTGTGTTCCTGCGCGTGTTAGTAAGGTAGACAGAGCTCATTTAGGACGGGGGAAAGGTCGGTAACGCGTGAGCGATGCGTCGTGTGTTGCAAGCGTCCATATGGCTACGGTAACCGCTTACCATCAGGTGGGCCGTATGCTTGTTTACCGACTTAGTTGTATAATAAAAAGATAAGACATAAAAAAAGTTAAATACATCTATTCAACTCGCTGCATTTGCAATATAATCAATGTACTTTTTTAAATTTACTAAGAAGAGTATAAATAGGTATAGACAAACATTACTAATTTATTGTATATAACATGAAACTTAAAAGGTTCAATAAGTACCTACTTGCGTTGCACCTATAAAATCATTATTTTATGTATTAGACAGGCAGGAGAGTAAGCATTTGCATTCTTTCTTCTCGCTTTTCGGCGGCAGCAGAATAATAACTATTCGTCGATAAATAATAAATCTTGTAAAATAATTATATGATCTGGACATCTTATTTAATTATATTGCTTTATTATTTATTACATTAATTATTAGATTCAATTTAAATTTATAATTTTGCATGCTATTCTGTAGCGAAATGTGTAGACCTTATTTTAAGATTCCACCTAAATTGTACGACATTTCTGGCGAAATAAACAATTTCATTTCATTTCAACCTATTGTATGTAGATTTTACGGTTGCCCTTTTTCAAATCCATAAATCGAATCCAAAATACTTTCCACTAATAGCGTAAGATACCTACGTACCACCGCTAGCGACTAATATGAGTGAACGGAAAGTTGAAACATGACGTCATCCGCGGTCACGTGACCGTTAGCGGGCCTCGATATTTAGGGGAATTTTAAATGTCTGTAAAATCATAACTACTTGGTTTTTTTGAACGAAACAAAAACTAATCTATTTGTATACATAATTGCTCTACTGTTACAAACTTTCAAGCCATTTTGCATACCTATTAACATTCCTCATTACAATGTTATTAGGTATTATTTCCAGAAAGGCTGAGCCTTGATTGTTGGCATAGGTAATTGGTATTTCACAAATTCATAAGCAACTCAATAAAAACCGGCCAAGTGCGAGTCGGACTAAAATAGTTCGTTCATTACGATGCAATCGAGTCCTGAAGATTTTTCCCCTTTAAGATGAACGCACACTTATCCGAGCCGAACGCTCCGACCGAACGCATCGAACGAAACGAATTTTAGAATTCTGTATATGAAATCTTATGAAAGCTCGCACACTCGCCCGCGTCGAATCGTCCGAATATGGAGATTTCCTATACAAATTCTTAAATTCGTTTCGTTCGACGCGTTCGGCTCGGACAAGTGTGCGTACACCTTTATCCGATTATGTAATTTTTTTGTGATGTAACTACAAATTTACAGTTTTCGGTTTTCTTCCTTTACTTGTGCTACATGGCCTTGCTTCTTGCCAAATTTCAAGATTCTAGGTCAACGGGAAGTTCCCTATAGGTTCCGAATCCCTTGCGATCGTCAAAATATGCGGCATAAACGGCCGTCGAAGTTTGATTTTTTTCACTGCACCAAGGGTGTGCAGGCCTGAGTATTTGATATTAATTTCAGCTTGTTACTTCCACGCGTTCCTGAGAAAAAGGTCTTGACAAACGGACAACAAAGTGATCCTATTCGTTTTTTTTTTACATGAAGGCTGTTGGTGACTTGATTGACTGGCTGCAACTACATAGATTTTTGTCACACTGATTTGCTGGGCTGTTAAATCATTTCTATTTATTTTATTACTTTCTCCCAGACAAGTTTTTTTAGAGCTAACAGTAATTATTTGCATGAATACATGTCCCACTATAACTTACAAATAATAGCAAAAGTCTCTCACCTTAACTTCACCCTTATTTGAAACAGTCACTTGGTAACACGGCAGGGAATCAAAACCGGGAAAATCTTCTATATCTCCAGTTTTGATGTTGAAGCAAGCTCCATGCCACTGGCAGCGCAGCCTGCCATCTCCTAGCGCGCCATTCACAAGAGGAGCACCATAATGGGTACACTTTGTGCCCAAAGCACTAAACTCTCCTTTCTGTTTCACAACTAGGACTTTACCATCTTCGCCAATATCAAAGACTTTCATCTCATTATCTTTCAGATCATTCTCTTGGCAGACAACTGCTTCCACATAATTTTCGCTTGATTCCATTTTCGTTATTGTTCCACCTGATCAAAAGACAAAGAAAGTTGATTTGACGAACTTTTTAGTTATAATTTAGACGCTTACGAACGACTTTACTATTGCTTGGCCTATATTCAAATGAGAGGTAGGTATGAAAGCATGGTTTGAACCACCCAGACCTATGAATTATTTGGAACTACCTTATCTACTAACCAAGCTTTTATTCACACGGTTCCCAACCCAATGCACCAATTCACATGTCAATCATTTACGAACATGTTATTGGCGACTGTTAGGGACTACAGAGTACAAAAATTACTCTTTAGTATAGAAATGAGCAAGTTTTATAAACAAGTTTTTAATAAACTGTGTCGGGTCCTTAGAGTTTAAGAAAAACCATGACCAAAGTGCGTTATATTCCACTTTAGAGCATAAGACATAAGGTTTTATATTATGTGTCATTAAGTTACTTTTTTTGACACATACCAAGTATTTTATTTATATTTAATACGTAGTAAGGTGTGGAGTTTGTGAAGTTAGGGCTTGTAGAGTAAGTGCATGTAGAGTTATAAGCTTGGCTCTACATGAGATCTGATAACTTTTTGACAGTGTGAGCCATATGTCTTGGCAACATTTTACATAAAAATGGTTTTGGTGGGATTTCACTTCATTTTGTAAGTTCAGTAGTCAGTGACGAAATCGGGGTTTTTAAGATATCAATAAAATCTAAAGTATAAGAGATATGTTATTGAAACTTAATATTTTTATTAAGTTCACTATTGACATCATATTCTGAGAATTTTGTTTATCTGGTATAATCCAAACCCAAGTTATGAGGGTTAGAAAAAACGACGAAGCGCTTCGAGAAAAGGTAGGTAGTGCCCTTTCGCTTCGCTTGCCTGTCTTGGCGGGGGGCACGGCTAAGCTTTACATTAGGTGACGACGAGTATAGGCGCAATTTTTTTTCTGGTGAAGTATCTAACTATTATAAACATATTTACCAAAGGATTTCGTTAGGAAATGAAAAAAATTTTTTTTTTTTATTTTCGATTTTCGTCCAATTCTTAGGGTATTTCTTACTCATTTCTTCTTTGATGCTGAATCGAATGAAATACGTGTAAAATGGCGCGGCGCGAGTGTAGTGTACCTACTGTTGTTGTGTTTTGATAAATACTGTTACAAAACAGAATCTGACTCTGTGTAGTACTTGTCTGTCTCACCCCTAGAGTGTTTTTATAAAGTCGGAGGCGCGGAAAAAAGCAGTCTCTTCACCATTGCGTAACAAACTACAGACATCCATACCCGCCTTCGCAGCTTCGGCTTGTTAAGGCGACCAGCCTCAACCGCTGCGGCGGGCATGGTGTCTGCAGTTTGTTACAGCTGGCGGAGACTGCTTTTCCCGCAGCGCCGGAGCCGTTGATATCCGAAAGTCGCTAAAATATGCCAATACATTTCAACAGAAACTTAGACTTTATACAAGAAGTTCGAATGAGTTTTCATTTTTCATATTTTTCCTATACTTTTCCTAGTTTTCCCGATTTCAAATATACAATATACATGACACCAACTACCTAAAAAAAAATTGGCGTAATTTTTGGAGTTGTCACCTAATGTAAAGCTTTACCGGGGGCACTTCCGTGCCCCCAGATTTTGATATTTTTTTTTGATTTTTGGTTCGGTTAAAACTTAAGTTTTTTTTTAATAATTTTATATCAGTAAGTAGGCAGGTATTGTTTAGGTAGTACTGCTACAGTCTTATTATAATTATTTCAACCCTTTTTAACACGCTTTTATTAGCTTCACCTGTATGTATGTATGTATGAATGTATGTAAACGAATCTTCGAACGTAATTTTCATCGACTTCCAGACGTCAGATTAAACTGAAATTTTGCACACTTACCAAGTACCGATGACAATACAATAATTTGGTACCATCGAGCTGATCTGATGATGGATCCGGAAGGTAGGCACTGGAACTCCATAACGGAACAACGTTTCCTAGCCGTGTTTGGGCTTGTTAGAATTATTTATTTATTATATTTATTCAACTCAAACAAAAGATACAGGTGTTTCGCAAAAGATACAAGCACCACACACTTTTCATTCAAATATTGAACTTAATTACATTATTTACCAAGCTTTGACAACTTACATATAAGGGTCCATTCCACATCATAGGCCTTATTAATTTTATTTGTACTTGAATATGATTTGCTTTTAAACAAAGCCTTGTTTTAATAAGTTAGGATGGGAAAATGAAGATTGTAAACATTTAAAATGACAAGTACTCACATCTTCCGGTAGAGCATGATCCTTGTCCACTAGTCCCACCACTATTAGGTGAGTAAGATTTTGTGAATGCGGTGCCCATTCTATAGTTATTTAATGCTGGACCTGTTTAGTAAATATTTTTTCTTAAATATTGTAAACTTATTTATAAACCAACGAATCTGAAGAATAATCCAAATAATCAAACGTAAAGTAGGTATTTCTAAAAAAGATTCTATAGCAATGAATGAAACTTTGAAAAGAGAAAGATTTTACCTTGAACAATTTGTCTCACAACCTTGTTCAATAAAACACTGGTCTTTCTTATAAGCACTACCATAACACAGATTTTTATTTTGATGGACGTAGGTATATAAATTGTGTGATGATTTGAATGAATTGGAACTATATAATCGTTATTTCTAGTCACGAAATCAAAAAGGAAAGAGCAAACAAGCTATATTTCGTACCTGTTTAGAAAGAGAGATTAAATAAAGAGCGTAGTCTGTCTACGATAAAAAGTGTGCAATTCGTAGAGATAAAATAAATAGTAATAAAAATAAAACAGCTGTTGAATGACAGTTTATGTCAGTAGTAGTAGTTTATTCATCCATAAAAGGATAGGCAAGGGTTTTTTTCAACCATACAGCCATTTCATACGTGTAATTTTATATAATATCAAGTTGAAAATCTGTCGCCAAGCACCATTCGGTGTGTTCCGATAGCTGCACTTGAGAGCCAGTTCCTCCTAGGCTTTGTGTGCTTACCACCTTCGGCCACATCATCACTTACCATGGTGAGATTGCGGTCAAACACAGGCCTATAAACAGAAAAAAAAAAAAAAAATATCATTTTCATTTTACAATGGTGGTCATTGTACACACGGCTACAGATCAAGCTATACATTTCCAATATAAGCTGACCTCTCTTGTACGGAAATCCTATACAAAGCGAGATCAGCTTATACTGGAAATGTATAGCTTGATGTGTGCCGTGTGTACTAAAGCTTTTCACGGACTCTTTGAGACAACTTGAAAAGACACGATACACATAATTCATTTCATTTCACTTCACTGGTGCACATGAATGATCTTTATTGGATAAAATACCACCGATAATATGCAATAAAACCCAAAATACACGAATTTATGAAATTTAAAATGAAAACACTCTGCAAGTTCCCGCCAAAAAGTCCACAGTTTATGTCAGTTGCAGGGTTGGATTCAGACCCCCAGAAAATTATTGTCTATGGAAAATAAAATTATACTACTTGTTGAAAATAATACTACGTTTCGCGTTTTTCGTCCAGTTTGTTATGAATTTAAATAAAAATGCATTTGGAAGTAACTTTTAGTTTTATTGTTATTGTACAAATCAACCAAGTTAAGGCAAGTAGATGTTTATTTTAGCCAATTCGTCAAACGTCTTCACATGGTATAAATTCAATACACATTAGGTACTTTCTTTGGTTTACTGGTTTACTTTCTTTTACAGCATCACATGAAAGTATCAGGAGTCAATAGAGCGATTTACTACAACTACAACAACGATTACAACTTTATTTTGTAATTAAAGTAATATTTTTTAATTTATTTCAACCAGTAATAGTAGCAATCGACCTAAAGGTTAAATTATGGTATTTTCGCGTAGTATAATGGCATTACGATACTACATACTACACGTCACTAAATTAAGGTACAAATAGTATACTACGAAATCCAAGGTCAGTTGTACATATGTGTTGCCATTTCCTGTTTTTTGTTTAAATAAAGTTTACTAGACTTTTTGGCGAGAACTTGCAGAGTGACGTTGCTTTTTCATTTTGATTTTCATAAATTCGTGTATTATGAGTTTTATTGCATATAATCGGTGGTATTTTATCCAAAAAAGATCAATACATGTGCACCAGCGAAGTGAAATGAAATGAATTATGTGTATCGTGGCAAGTTGTCTCAAGAAGTCCGTGAAAAGTGTTAGTACAATGACCACCATTGTACTAAAACATGACTATTATGGACGGTGACTGACTGAGGACTATGTGAAAGTGATTCATTGTGACTAGAACTTATAATATTACTTGAAATTGGCAAAATACACAAGCCGTGTGACGCCATTGAAGAAAAAAAAAAAGTTTACACTTGGCGTTCCATTTCATGTAATATAATGTACCTACTTATTAAAAATTGAATGACAGAACAGTTTCAATATCTATGGTCGACGATCGAAATGCGATCGAAGTCGTTCATAGCGTTGCCGTCTTTTTACGTACGTAGTTTAAACCTTTTTACAGAATTTTTCTGTATTCTGAGAACATAACATTTGTTTTATTCAGTTTCACCAACCTCTTCATTTCATTTTAAAAATATCGTAGATCTACGAACTTTCCATATACAAGTTTTACTAATGAGGAATGTTAATAGGTATGCAAAATGGCTTGAAAGTTTGTAACAGTAGAGCAATTATGTATACAAATAGATTAGTTTTTGTTTCGTTCAAAAAATCCAAGTAGTTATGATTTTACAGATATTTAAAATTCCCCTAAATATCGAGGCCCGCTAACGGTCACGTGACCGCAGGTGACGTCATTGTCACAACGCTCCGTTCACTCATATTAGTCGCTAGCGGTGGTACGTAGGTATCTTACGCTATTAATTTTTTTATTTTTTTTTATAGTGGAACGTATTTTGTATTCGATTTATGGATTTGAAAAAGGGCAACCGTAAAATCTACATACAATAGGTTGAAATGAAATGAAATGGTTTATTTCGCCAGAAATGTCGTACAATTTAGGTGAATCTTAAAATAAGGTCTACACATTTCGCTACAGAATAGCATGCAAAATTATAAATTTAAATTTAATCTAATAATTAATGTTATACAATAAAGCAATATAATTAAATAAGATGTCCAAATCATATAATTATTTTACAAGTTTTATTATTTATCGACCAATAGTTATTATTCTGTTGCCGCCGAAAAGCGAGAAGAAAGAATGCAAATGCTTACTCTCCTGCCTGTCTAATATACCTAAAATAATGATTTTATAGCTGCAACGCAAGTAGGTACTTATTAAACCTTAAGTTTCATGTTATAGACAATAAATTAGTAATGTTTGTCTGTACCTATTTATACTCTTCTTAGTAATTTTAAAAAAATACATTGATTATATTGCAAATGCAGCGAGTTGAATAGATGTATTTAACCTTTTTTATGTCTTATCTTTTTTTTATACAACTAAGTCGGTAAACAAGCATACGGCCCACCTGATGGTAAGCGGTAACCGTAGCCATATAGACGCTTGCAACACACGAAGCATCGCTCACGCGTTACCGACCTTTCCCCCCTCCTCAATGAGCTCTGTCTACCTTACTAACACGCGCAGGAACACGATCTACTTTATTTATCCAAATAAATAAAATTTAAGTGTCTGTTATGTTATATCAAAATAACAGCTTTTTATTAAAAGCACATGAAAGTACCTATATACAGTTGGCGACACTCGATAGCCGCTAAAAGTTCGGCATAATCTGGTCGCTCCCCCCAAGATGGTCGGGTATCCTACGAGGATTATCCCACGTTATTAAAATTTTTGTTTATTAATTTTCCGACTAATCTCCGAAAGGCTGGAACGATTTTTACTGGATTTTTACTCTCAGTTAGCTTATGGTACCTATAAGAAGTAACATACGTTACATTTATTTTAGAATAAATATTTTTCCCCGCAAAAAAACGGCTGGACCGATTTAGACGAGACTTTCACTGATAGATAGCGGATGTTATAAGGAATAACTAAAGCTACTTTTATTTCAGATAATTTATAAGGAGTTCCTTGCAAAATAATTAAAACGCTACGCGCGGGTAAAACCGCGGCTGCGCTGGGGTATCAAATAACTGCACACTACAAAAGTGTATAATATTTAGGTTCATAGTAGACTGTCACTATTCTTACGTCAAAACGATCTTCACAGCATTAAACTTTGCTTTTATTTCTAAATAGATCCAACCCCTTCACAGTTTTTATCCATTTCTCTCGCATTTGGACATCCATTGGAACGAGTAAAATCAACTTTTCCGGTGGACTGGTGGTTGTATTTTTACATTTTGGTATAACACATGATTTTCTAGTATTTGTATTGGATATTTAAAAACCAAAAAGTCATAATCTTCTAGGGAAACGTACGGAAGAGCGCGACCCGTCAGGGTATTTGTTCTGTGAGCGCGATTGACTGAGCGACATGTGTAACATGACGTCATCGCATCGAGTACCGGGCCGGTGGAATCCCGCGTCACGCGCTCATTTTAAAATTCCATATCTCAGAAAGTAATTGACTTATCAAAATAATTCTTTCACACGTATTTTTTATTTTCTACAGTTAATGCGGAGAGCTAAAATTCTAAATTTGTGAACATTCTTCATTCTACGTAATTTTCTACTCAGGGCCTACGTTATTTTTTTAATCCGAGTTGGCAGCACTGGTCATTCGTCCCGTCAACTCCCGTCCGTCAGAAGATCATACGTCGATGTCAAGCAAGAATTTGGTTTGATAGTGGAAAAGGACGACGGACGTGGCTGGTGAAACTTGTATTATGTTTATCTATTTGAATTTCTAAGTAGAAAATGTCTGATGTTATTGTACCCAAGGGTCAGCCTACTCCTGGCGACCCAGAAAAAAAAGGATGGTTATTCAAGTGGACAAATTACCTCAAGGGCTATCAGCGAAGATGGTTCGTGTTGTCGAACGGATTATTATCTTATTACAGGTACTCAAAGTAAATACTTGATTCGTTTCGACAATTAATTCGATATTTGTCTTAGTATGGTCGATATTTCCTAGTGTACACTGCATCATCGATTAATGTAACGATCACCGCCACTGTGACGCAGTGATGTTTTCCCCGCAAACATCAGTAGGCCTTACAAACATCTTTCATTAAATCCCCGGATGACATGCCCAAACGCTCACAAATTATGCTTATTTATTTATATTTCAAGTTTATCATCCTAAGTTATGCCCTCTTCTGCTTTTTGTAATCTACCTAGGAATGAAAGTGATAGTTTTAGTGACTGTACAAAAGCATGAGTTATGCATTGTAATACAGGCACTCTAAGTTCTGTCTGTATCGGTTGAGTGTAGTAAAGATGGAACAGTGAATAGTATAGATGGAATTTCTAAAAAAAACATAGTTGTATATGTTTCTTAACATTAACATAAAATCATGTTAATATATGCTAATGAGACATTGAAGGCATATTGCTGTGATAATGCTTCATAACATTCATAATTTTTTACATTGTACATATTATACCTAGTTCCACACACAAAGCAAATTAATCTCTGCAAACCCCTATGGCTACTCATTGACCTAAAAACATATAACATAAAATCATAGTCAGTAGTTTTTCTGTAGAATTAATTTATTTCAACATTCTTATCTACTATTTTTTTTTTGGTATTTGTGCATCATGGCAATTTGTTTATTAACAACAGGCGACTCTTATGTGTGATGAAAAAAAAAATATTTAAACTGATTGAATGTGTTGTATCCATAATCTAATTGTTTGTATTGATTGCTTTTTAATTGATGTGATGTGCATTTATATTGTCCTTATCTTTATTATGTGGAGTCTATACCTATTGATCCCAGTCAATTCTTTGTTCATTTTATACCTATACTATAGCCATGAAACATATTAATGTACATAGTATCAGTGGTGTAGCTAGCATGGGTGGCACCCGGTGCAGAAATCATGGTGTCACCCCAAAAACGAAAACTGTTTAAAATAATAAACATTGTATAACAAAATCATTTGTTTTTCTTTAAGATAAGATGAAGTGCCTTTATGTTACGGCAAATTGATGGCATAAGTATATTTCTTCACAGTCCCGGGTGTCATCCATTTGGGGGTGGCTCTGAGCGGATTTAATGCTATTAGCACATTTGAAATAATAGCACATTTGGGATAATAGCACCATTTGCAAAATGATTTTTCAAAACATATCCTTTAAACTTTTAACATAAATACAGTGTATATTAAAGATGTATTTTATATATTTTGTATATTAAAGATGGCTTAAAGATGCCTCGTGGTTTCACCCTCAAGTTAGTAATAAATTGTATGAATTTGGGATTTTATTTAGCCTTCCCCAATAAATGACTAACACACAAATATTTTTCAAGTTAACATGCATTTCTTGAGCATGATTTGAATGCACGCTTTCGGTGTAGACCTTAACAAGTGATAGAATTTAAGTAAATTCGAAAAATATACGTCACAAACAACTTGTTTAATTGTTACAGAAATCAAGCAGAAATGGCCCATACATGCCGTGGTACAATTTCTCTACTTGGCGCATTGATCCACACAGCCGACTCGTGCACCTTCGTGATCAGTAACGGAGGCACGCAGACATTCCACATCCGAGCACATGATGAAGTTGAGCGTCAAAGCTGGGTCACTGCCCTCGAGCTGGCCAAGGCGAAAGCTATGTTAGTGTTAGTTGGATATAATATTATGTGTTTCTTCTATTGATTCTGTGTAGGAAGAATCATGGTTCAAATATGAGCAGGGCATGGCCGACGGTAGGTACCCCTTTGAAACACCAATGCCTACTCGGAAAATCAACACACGATAGTCCAATAGTCCTGTTGTAATATTTAAAAAAATTCAACAATAGAATCGCAGCAAAACTGACCAAACAAAAATGTTGTGCAATTATATTGGTTACTTAGTGCTAGATTAGCTAGATTGGTTTATTATATACCATACATACTACAAGTACCTATTGACTTTATTGACATATCAGCATGAGGGTAGGGTAGGGTAGCACCACGCGAACGAAGTTGAGCCGGGCAGCTAGTTTCATTTATAATATTAATGAGATCAGTGAGTGAGATACAGTAAACAGCTAGTTAGCACGGCCACACACCTACAGTTTCATTCTACTACAATAGAACAGAAAATCGGGAGGCTAGAATGCAATACAAAATGTACCACTCGTGACTCACCTCTGACCCGAATCGGCAAGATCAGCAAGCAACGGGCCTAAAGCCTGCCTCTTGGGTTTATTTCTGCCGGTCTACAAAGTAGGATGTAGTGTATTGTAATCAGTACTATACAATGTCTTCTCCTTCTTCGTATCTGCGTGCAGACATTTTATTTCTTTATGTACCTATTCCATATTAATTAATTCGTATTTGTAATTATCTAAAATGTGTTTGCGATGTTCGATGATGTCATGTGGCACGCGTATTTATGTCGCCAGAGAAGCTGCTGCTAAACCACACAATAGATAAGACTTAATTTGAACCAAAATCATTTTCAACAATTTCCTCTGTCTTATCTAGGGCCTGTTTGATGTAACTACTCTGCAAGTCTGCACTCCCTATTTTGAACTCTTCACCAGGAATTATGTTTTATGTAGGTACAAATACTTCGCATTTGGAAGAGTGAGCGTTACCACTTTTTTGTTTACACGCTCATCTGATCCCAAACCATGCAGAGCTTGTACTAAGAAAATCAGATAACTGATTACATATACCTACTACTAATATAATAATTACACCCAGACTCAGGACATACAGACATGTTCATGCACATAAATGCATGTTCTGTGTGGAAACAAACCCACGACCTGCGACGCGACAGATGGAACCTTTACCAACTGCGCCAACTGGCCCGTCAATATTTGATATCATTTACTCTCCACTCCGCAATATTTAAAAAGTTAATTGAAGACATCAGAGTGCAGACTCGCAGAATAGCTATATACAATAGGCCCGTATCCTTTATTAAATGTGTCTCACTTAACAGTCGAGCCCAAGAGTCTGATGATGACGAAGATCAGATGTCATCTGGAGCTGTGGTGGTCGGAGGCAGTGAAGGCGAGGGTGAGGACCCCGGGGGTATAGCCCGAGAGTTGGCTGCGAGGTTCCACGACTTGAGGACCTGTTCCGAGCTCGTGGCCCGGCACGGTGCTGCCTTACAACGGTCCCTTGTCGATCTGGAAATACCACCCACTGATACTACAAAGCAAGTATCAGAGCGCGCCACGCTATTCAGAATATCTTGCAATGCTATGATGAATGTGAGTACTAAATTAATTGTATAAAAACCTTTGATGTATGATGTCTATTAAAACTCTAAAAGGAAAGTTATGTGCTATAGAATGAACATTTATAAGCACCTGTAAAATGAACATTGGCTTCCTTAAACGCAAGGCCTAACCCAACCTACGTTAGGGACGAAATAGGAATGAGAGGTAGTTTGTTGAATTACCTATTTTAAGTAGAAAAAGTATCGCTTCAAAAAGTGTTACAAAATTTTATTGAAGTCCTAAAATAATTTAATCTTATGAACAAGACAAAGAGATTTCATATTGATATTAAAATGGAACCATATAGGCACTTGACTTTATGAAATAATAGCTGTCCCGCGCGATTTCACCCGCATTCCCGAGGGATCGTATGTTTTCTCGGGATAAAAAGTATCCTATGTGTTAATCCAGAACATATTCTATCTGTGTGCCAAATTTTATCCAAATCCGTTCAGTAGTTTTTGCGTGAAAGAGTAACTAAGATCCATACATACAAACTTTCGCGTTTGTAATATTATTATAAGTAAGGCTTTTACAATTTGGAATTACTTAATTTCGGTACGTTTTTTATGTTTTCGATAAGTTCATGATAATCTATTTTTGGTCGCTTTTCTTCATTTAAAGTGTTTGCAGATACATGAGTCCCTATTAACGTCAGTTTTAAGTAGCAATGCATATTTTGAAGGCATGTTCGGAGTTCATGAGTGCAGCGGCAGCGTCGAGCGCGCGCATGGGCCGCGCCCTCCAGCACGAGCGCGACCAGAAGATGAGGCTGCAGGAGGTGGTGGAGCAGCTCGCCCGGCAGCACGACAATCTTGAGAAGACCGTCACTGCACGCAGCACTTCACAACCTGGTCAGTATACTTCGATTCTTATAGGAAAGTCAGAAGTGGCACAACTGTCAGTACGCGTATTACGTAACTTTGTTGCAATCATATTCAGATTGAAACAACCTCTTTATCAATAGAAATATTACAATATCGTAAATGGTTCCATTTCGAATGAAGAACTGTTGAAGCACTTTTAGTTATCAGAATGTAAAAAAACTTACCACTATGTTGAACCAGTTTAATTCGAAAATGATTGAAACGTATTGTCATAAAATTACATAATCGCACCGATTGTGAATATCTCCAAATCATATTTGGAATACTTGTGTGAGTGTGTGTGTGTGCAGTACCGCTTTTAGCACTACGGGCGTCCTGGGCGAAATTTGTTTGGCGCCCCCTAATACTATCTCTTATCCAAACAGACCCCATATAAAAACCGGACAAGTGTGAGTTTGGGTCTGACTCGCACACTGAAGGTTCCGAGTTCCGACCTTCCTTGGACCTATATTTCTTGGTTTGTGCCATAACTGTTATAAAAAACCTGGCAACAGAACTACATTTTTGTAAACGAATTTTGATAATTTGGAAAAAACTGTACTAGATAGAAACTTCGTTCTATTTTTACCCGATTTACTGGGAAGTAGGGTAATGATTTTTGAGTTTTTTTGCAATACCTTATAAAATTCATGTGATATTCAAAATTCTATAGATTACAGAGCTCTTTTCAGTTAATTTTTATTTTACGCAGTCGGGGTTTTATTTCTTTTAATAATTCCTTCAATATTTCCATCAATGTTTATCAACTGTATTTATTATAGATTTTACGCTTTGCAAACTTCGGTGATAAAGATCCTCCCTCTATCACCGAAGTTTGCAAAGCGAAAAATACATGTAGGTTTTCTGTTTTTCAATTTTCATCATTATGTGAAAAACTACGCAATAGGTATATAGGAAAATTAAAACCTGCGGGGTTATTTTAAAACGGTCGGATTCGGAATCGGGAGCGGAATCGGAAACTTCCGAGGCGAGTTTCCGACATAATAAAATATTAATAAAAATGTGTATTTGCACATTAAAAGACAATCAAGACTATAAGAACATCAATATTTATTTAACATAGTATGATAAAATTACAATTTAAGTGTTACAAATAATACCTAAACTAAAATAAATATATTCTGCATGATAGGTTAAAGCGCCCATTGCTATTTTAATTTCCGAATCGAAGAGTTTGACGTTTCTCGACGGAAATATCAATCCGATTCATCGAAAAGTTTCCGATAGCTTTTAGCTGGCGGAATTCTTTCCGAATTTTATTTAATGTTCGTTTTTGACATTATTTAATATAAATGCATTATTTAAACTTATATAAAGGTTTGTTGGTACTAAACCCCCTATGCCCCTATTTTAAGTAAATAATGAATGAGAAAGGTCTGCAGTAAAAGTAATAATAGCTACATACTCAAACTTCGTAGGAACTAAAACATATTTGTCACTCAATACCGTTACTCAAGTTGGATGCTAGATTCACTACCACTAAAAGATCTACGTAATCATAAAATATTTGTTTTATTATACTCTCCATGAATGTACCGAAAAAATAATTACATTGACATCGAGGGCTTTTTGGCGGGAACTTGCAAAGTGACGTTGCGTTTTCGTTTTATTTTCAAAAATTGTCTGTGGTGTTTTATCCTATAAAGATCAATCCTCGCGCACCAATGAAGGGAAATTAAATGAATGATGTGTATCATGACTTCAAGTTGTCTCCAACGTGAGAAGTTTTAGTTTTTTGACCACTATTTTACTAACACATGTAACATGTTACATTGACGTTTATGGACTGTGTGCGTACTAAATGAAAGTGATTTATTTTGTGACTAGAACTTAGGTATATACAGGGTGTTGTTTTAGTCAGCGACAAGCGACCCAGGAGCGGTAGTACAAAAAATACATTTTCCAAAAATGGGCTTAATTCCATTAAATACTGTAAATGCGTTGAGAAATACCTTATTCAATTTGAAATAAAATTACCGCAAAGTATGGTCACTAGCCACGTGCACTGACTAGAGCTAGGCACAAGCCGCCATCGCCCCACCCCTTTACCCCCTCGCACTCCCGTTGAGTATTACGTCTATATTTTAGCTTATTACATGATTTTCAAAATAATATTATTTTAATTTTTATTATTATAAAAAAATAAAGTATTTTTTTATATTTTTTTTAGCACCAGTATCAGTTGTATTATCGACCCTGAGTCGCTCGTCGCTGACCAAAACAACAACCTGTATAACTCAAATACGATTAGGCTGTATGGCTCAAACCTTTGCCTGAATTTTTCGAATATTATAAACAACAATTACTTTGACCTATCAGTCCGTTTCCGAAGTTCGATAAAACTAGAAAACCATTTTTTTATGTTTATTAAAACAATGTAGACCATAAATCTAAAATATAAAAAATAACAAGTATCTGTCTTTATGCATTTGATATGAGTGTTTAAATGAGGCCTTTCAACAATGAAAATCCGTAATCATTTCGATTTTACTTTTATTTTAGTTTAGGTATACCATTTCCTACCATTATTAAAAATAAACTTTGTAAACGCACTCCAACTTTCCACTATCGGATCTTTTCGATGAAGGTTTCCGATTCCGCTCCCGATTCCGAATCCGATCATTTTAAAATAACCCCGCCGATTTGGATTATTCAAACAATTTCATGTGATACCTATTTTAACTTTTGTTTTCAAATTTCAGTCCCCCATTTTTTTTTTTTTTATACTACTTAGGTAGCAAACAAGCATACGGCGCGCCTGATGGTAAGCGGTTACCGTAGCCTATGGACGCTTGCAACACCAGGGGAGTTACTCGCGCGTTGCCGACCCTGCAGAAATCTCTTCACACCCTTTTTGAAGAACCCCATGTTGTAGTCCATTGGGAAAACCACGGCAGGGAGCTCATTCCACAATCTGAGCGTCCGCGGAAGGAAGCTCCTTTGAGACCGCACAGTTCGAAACAATTCTGGTTTCAATGTGTGAGGATGGACTCCCTGTCGATGGCGAGAGTTGCGATGGTGGAAGGTAGCCGTGGGCATCATCTTAAACAATTCTTCAGAACACTGTCCGTTGTACAAGCGGTAGAACACACATAAGGAGGCAAAGTCACTCCTCAGACTGAGCGGCTCTAAGCCGCTTGTGAGCTCGGGAAAGTCCACTATTCTAGCGGCACGTCGCTGAACCGAGTCTAGAGGCCCAAGCTGGTATCCAGGTGCCCCCGCCCACAGATGACAACAGTACTCCATATGAGGCCGAACTTGCGACTTATAAAGTTGCAGTCTTTGCCCCGATGTGAAGTACTGCTTGGCTTTGTTGAGCACTCCGAGCTTTTTGGATGCCAGCTTAACCTTGTCTTCGAAGTGACTACGGAACAAAACGTCGCTAGTAATGTCGACGCTAAGGATCCCGATGCTTTTAGTGATGTTCAAGGACGCGTTCTGGAATTGTGGAGCCACAGAAAATGGGGTTTTCTTAGCGGTGAACGCGCAGGCTTGAGTCTTGGTGGGGTTGAAATGGACTAGGTTTAGTCGACCCCAATCGGAGACACTAGTTAGTGTACTCTCGATTTCAGACAACAGCCGTTCGCGGCTTTCCTCCACCTCGGAACGAGGGATATTAGCTCGGCCCATGTAATGAGCGTCCCCTGTACTGTCGTCTGTATAACAATGAATGCCGTCAATAGACAGCATATCATTGATATGCAGCAGGAACGGTGTTGGGGACAGCACAGACCCTTGCGGGACGCCGGCATTTATGTCCATGCTATCGGAGCAGCTACCGTCAACGACGGCTCTTATGCATCTGCTGGACAGAAAGCTGGCGACCCATTTGCATAAACCCTCGGGAAGCCCGTATGCTGGTAACTTCGCTAGAAGACCCCGGTGCCAGACCCGATCGAACGCCTTCGCCACATCTAGGCTCACTGCCAATGCCTCACCTTGACTCTCGATGGCGAGTGACCAACGGTTTGTGAGATACACTAGAAGGTCGCCAGCCGAGCGACTGTGGCGGGGCCATTACGGCCCCTTTTGCAAAGAATATAAAAATCAGTAAAGTACGTAATATTAAAAACTATTCCAAATTTCAAATCAACAGTATTAGTGGTTGCTGAAATATACCGCTATGACAGAAGGACAGACCATTAGGCTTTTTGGTTTGGAACCCTATAGAATCATTAAGGCCCGGTTTCAATAATTTACGGACCGGTATCGATTAAGATTTATTAAAATTATGACTTATATCTTTACTAATAATGAAGCAAAGACCTCAAATCTTTGCATAGCAGACCCTCCCATATGGAAGTAGCTATCACAGGTAAAATTAGCTTACGAAATGATCCATATGGCCAGTTTGGCAATCAAAAAACCTACCATTGGTAAGCAATACGATTCGTTTTTGTTTATTGAAACCAGGCTTTAAACATGGGAAAGAATGAAAACGCCAAAATCTATGTTTTCGCTATTTCATTATCGAGCTATATTTCCGCTTTGTAGTTAAACCTTCGAAAACAGGAAATGTAACCCTCTCATTCTTAGTGGATGTTGTGGAGTTCAACGAATTTGAAGCTCAAAATTAAAGGATTTTAGGCGGTCCTGCCGGAAACGACTCGTCTTGGCTAGCTGCATCTCAACAACCTAGAGCACCTAGCGAAGATTTGTTTTCTCCTAGAATTTATCGAAGTTTTACACCAAATATCAGATTTTACGCTTTCGGCACCCCCTCATGCCTGGCGCCCTAGGCGGTCGTACCACCTCGCCCTACCCTAAGACCGGCACTGTGTATGGTGGTATAAATCTTGTTAAACACACTTTACCTTGTTCCCGCAGGATCCAAAATTTCCCAAACGTTGGGTACGTTTGGGAAATTTTACATTTTTGCCGAGGAGACATGTTCCCCCTTATTACAAAACATGGTTTAAAGCAAAACCAGGTTTAACTATCACTCGGTCACTTTCTAACGTCATATAATAAAAAGAGACGTAGCTATTTTAAAACCTGGTTTTTCATTAAACCATGTTTTGTAATAAGGGGGGTTATGTTTAATAGTATGAAAAGCTGTAATTTTTTTTGTTGGTCCCATAATAAAATTTATTAATATGTAATTATGTCGAACTATCGCTATCTTCTTCGCTATACGTTACGCTGATACCACGGAGTCGGCGCCCCTGAAGGTATCTATCCAAGTGCCCAGTTACATCTAAATCCGTTTAGCCATTTGGGCGTGAATGAGAATCCCATAAATGATTGTATTTTTAAAATATAGAGTAGAATAAATGAGTTTATTTAATAGGAAATCGCAGTGGTCAAAGTTGATTCAAAGCTGTTCGGATAGGACCGGTTTAGCTAGCATTTGGCCTGCGTACAATTAGTCGCGTGCGCTCTAAACTTAAAATATATCATAATGTTTGTGATTCTAATATGGATTACACACTTTGTAACAAGAGTGAATCGGACCGTGTGTAGTCTAAATATTCGTTTGTTGTAATTTTACGTAAACTGGCAACACCAGAGCAATATTATTCCAATCAGGACTTTTTGGCGGGAACTTGCAGAGTGACCTTGCGTTTTCATTTTTATTTTCATAAATTCGTGTATTTTGAGTTTTATTGCATATTATCGGTGGTGTTTTATCCAATAAAGATCAAACCATGTGCACCAGTGAAGTGAAATGAAATGAATTATGTGTATCGTGACTTTACAAGTTGTCTCAAAAAGTCCATGAAAAGTTTTAGTACAATGACCACCATTTTATTAAAACATGACTGGACGTTGACTGATCATGCGGACTATGTGAAAGATAATGTGCGGACTATATTAAAGTGATATTATAAATAAAATGTATGCGACTGAAGGACTTGTGTCCATGGTCATGTACAAATTAACAAAAAAAAATATTCCAATCAGAGATCATTCATTCATAAATATATCTATGTCAAAAAATCTTCATGAATTGGAACGATTTGGTGAGGTTGATTGGTGACGGACGGAATTGACAGATGAAAAAATCGAAAAGAAATAGCCCGATGTCGATGTAAAATTCTAATTAAATTCATGTTTATAGTGGGATTAAATCTGTGAAGTGTTATCAAAATTATTCAACATGTTTTGCGATATTATTTTGAACGTTTAAATTGTTTCGGTATGTAGAAATATTTGGCAAATTAATGTAATTTGTTGTAAAAACGTAGACAATTTTTTTGGCGATCTCAAGGTTGGTTTTCCTGTTCAGAGTATTGTTGCGTTAGGATTGGTTGCATTCCGTATAGGTTTATTTAATTATCGCCTGTAGAATATGAAGTGATGTATTTTGGCAGCGCATCGCATCGCTGCGTTTGTCACTCGCTCGATGTAATCTTACGAGTGTCAGAGCTACTATTGTACGCATCAATATTGTGTGTTGTGATCTTGGCCTTGCGGGCAAGCTGAGTCAATACCGTTTTCATCGTTAATAATGTTATATATGATTGAAATTTGAGACTTCATAGCCTTACAATACAACCATGGGTGGTAAGTGATATTTACAAAAGTTCTAAAGGAACATCTGAATCACGACACTGCTATACAATGGCTGGCTTGCGGGCCTCATTAATTTCACGATGGACAATTTATTAGTATGAATGCGCAATATGTATGGCCTTAAAATGTTTAGTTAGTCTGCTACATGAAGACAAATAGATAGTTTAGCTTGGAGCGACTCACAAACTGTAATGTTTTATTCTTCATGTGCTGCATGACTTACCAACAGACTTTCATGATTAATTAGGACATGCTCAAATTCAGGATGATTAAATAATGTGATACTACATTTTCATATGATATTGTTTTGATTAAAACAAGTTGTTTTGTTGCTGTTATGTACTACTGATTATGGATACAATATATTAAATTAATCTGAGTTATCACTACTTGTTTATATATTTATTAGCAGTTTAACATTACCAATACTTTACTAAAGTGTAATTCTTTCTGAACCATGACACTAAGGTAGTCTGTCATTCATTATTGGTATCACACCATTACTTTACCTGACTTTGTACTGTGTGTTTTTCAATATCAGGTTATCCCAACATTTTGACCGGTATTTATTTTTAATTTTATCGCATGTCTTAATTATGTACCTAGTTTAGTTTATAATTTGTTTTTGTTTTTTCATTGTAGGTAAACTCTTTGGTTTATTCAAGAAAGAAATGACTAGTGTGTTACAATGGTGCATTAATTATTTTTTCAATTTAATTTACCCAACAAGTGATGTTCAAAGTAATGTACATACCTTGCTTGACATATTAAGTAGTTGTATATAATAGTCAAATTCTGGCTTTTTATTCATTTTTTTTTGGTTCATGTAGATACAAAGTATCAAAGTGACATACATTTTAGCCAAATTCATTTGTTAACAATTCATGCTGGGAGTGTAGCGCTGGAATTTACTATTGTTTGCCATTTGTAGTTACCTAGTTACATCATTATTTGTGAAAAATGGTAATTTTGTTATCAATATCAGTGCTTACCATTCTTCATATTTTATATTGTTGTACCAGTTTTAGAGGTTGCATATAAATAATGACCTATTGATAAATCTATTTATAACTATTGAATAAAAAAATTAAAATAACATTTCATTTTATTAAGATTTTTGGTTTAAAAGTTAGTTTACAAAATGTCTTATTATTAGTAATTGTGTCAACAAATAGTTTAACTAATCATTTGTTTGTCAGTCAATTAAACAGACAATAATTACTATAAACACTAGTTTAATGAGACATATATTTAATTGATCATTACCATTAATTTAAATGTTCCTATTTATTTATATTTATTTTTGTCTTTTGTTTGAATTATTTGTAACCCACATAGCAAACATTTGTAGCACAGCACAGTCATTGTAAGATTAGTCATGATAAGAAATAAGAATCAGCTTTCAGCTGTTTTGTTAGTGCAGTGATTAATATAATGTATATGATCAATTTTGGAAAGTAGTAGTTTCGTCCTTATATTGTTCTCTAACTGCTGTGCTATGTCCATCTCTGGCAGCCGAGCGACTCTTAAACCAATTTTAATAAATATTGGTTTGCTTCTTGAGCAATGTAAAACACTTTCGCATTTATAATATTAACAGTAACATGTTTTTACTTTAACCCTTTCAGTAAGTGACTTTTCTTTTATATAATTTTAATGCGATATGTTTAGGAGGCAACGGCACTGGGCAAGGCAACGAAACGGAGGATGAAGATCATGAGTTCTTTGACGCTGTGGAAGAGGGAGTTTCTTCGACTATGGATGACAAGACTTCGTTTGTAATTAAAGTGCCCGTGAGTGATCTTTGCAATTTATCCTTGTACCAAAATAGAATGGCATTGAGTTACAAAAGTATCATAGTTTCTCTCAGGTGTTGGGTCACTGTACTATGACATATTTTGTCTGGATTTAATGTAAAACACTATGAAATGTGTATTATCTCATCTTAATATCTATTCATTAACTACATTAACAGCAACAGCATGAGTACCTAACTGTATATTAACCACATGATATCAACTTTCATATGGAATTTCAATGTATGCATAAATTGAATTTGTACAAGAGCAGTTTGTATGCATCATACATTGATCATGTCATGTGTCCATTACAGGTAAATAGAAAAAACAAAGTAAAAAGTGGTGAAAGTTCGGATGAGTCGGAGGGTGAAACTGTGACAGAAACACAGCAGGTACGCTAAACATTTTGTATCAAAAACATTTACAATTGCTTGTTATGTAATTTTTCTGGTGTTGTTCTGGTGAAGTGGTTTCAAAATCTCGCTATAATTATGTAACATGGTTACGAAAATAGAATAATTATGTTTAAATAGACAGCAGATACAGTGAATGGACTGTTTACGTAAGCCGGCTTCAATGTTCACTTATCAATAACTTTTAAAACTGCAATTGTTTGGTGACAACAAATAGATGTGATTGACAAGTACAAGATTTCTTTCACTTTTAACTAATAGATGATATTTTGTGTTTTTAAAAACACAAATAAATTATAATACATACTCATAATTATCAATAATCAATAAATTAGTTTGAATTTATTATGAATGGCTTAATTTTTTTCGTCTTTGCAATATAAGTTGTATTATTGGAATATATTTTGTTTGTAGGTATTCTTTGTAGAAGACAAGGAGCGAGCGGAGAGCACGATGGGCGGCGCGGAAACCGCTACAGAGGCCGTCGCTACGGCCAGCAACAAACTGCAAGAGAATAAGGAACAAAGTGTCGTAATATGGGTGAGCCTACTTTACAATCTATAATATAATAATATATATTAAAACAAAGTCGGGTTAGTTATACCATATAACTGGAGAACAGCTGGACTGATTTTCATGATATTTGATTTATCTTCGACCCGAAGAGCAGTATAACGAAAAAAAAGGGTAGGGTAGTATCACCTGGCAGCTAGTATAATAATACGGTAACGGCTTACCATCAGGCGAGCCATACCTTACCGATTTACTACCTTAGTGGTATATTTTTTTTTGAGCTCTTGAGTTTTGAACTATTTTTGATGCCAATTGATGTTTGATGATTGACTATGTATGCATCTACTGTCAATTTTAGTATTAATACAGTATAATACATACAATTGAGGTTTGTAATGATAAAATATCTTAAACACACACTTTACTAATAAGTTTTAAAACTGGTTTAACTCTTGCATCAAAGGAATCCATTTTCAAAATATTTTATATTATCAAAGATTTTCGTAATGTTATATTTAAATATAAGGTCCTAATAAATTAATGAACTTCCTCTTGAGGGATGAATGTATAGGTCATTAGTAATCAAACAATAATATTAGAAAAATAATCCATGGGAAAAAAAAAACTTCTTTGACTTGCATAGAGACTCCAGTTGTTTTTTTTCCCTCGGATTATTTTTCTAATATAATTTTTTAATATTATTATTTATTAAGAATATTTAATTATTCAAAGGCCAAATGCATGATGGTTATTATCGGCTCAGTCCCCTTTTTTGTTTATTAGTGAAAGTTGTGCTCATAATGAATGAGCAATAAGTAAGTAAATGGTATAATATCGTTGTTCGTTTGTTTGTTTGCAGCCGCACGTGTCGCAAACAGTGGGCATGGTGGACGGCAGGCCGCGTCGCACGCGCGTCCCCGACAAGCCCAACTACCCACTCAGTCTCTGGTCCATCATGAAGAACTGCATAGGTACAATAACGTTACGTTATACAACATCTATCTTATACATACAACATACATTATATGTTAATACCAATTCTTGTTGGAAATGCCCTTTGTAGTACTGTAGCTAAAAACTATTGCTGTTTCAGGGTTAATGTATATATTGTTTGTTTCTTTATTCCATCATTACTTATAAATGCTCGGACTTATTTAGAAATGCGTGGAATCATAAGTTTTTTTTGTAACTTTTGTGATGATGTGGCCGAAGGTGGTAAGCACACAAAGCCTGGAAGGAACTGGCTCTCGAGTGCAGCTGTCAGAACACCGATAGGTGCTTGAAGACAGATTTTCAATCTGAGGGAGGTAGCCAGCCAGGTGGGTACTAAAGTGCCCTAACACCATGCTATGGTTTCCTAACGATGTTTTCCTTCACCGATCCCGGGACCTTTGACTCCGTATCAGATGTACTACCACTGATCTATCATCGCCTCAACATCCTGGGTAACATGGGTTAATAACAGGTATGAAACAAAAAACAAAACGGAGTTTGGTAGGTTTTTGTTTTTTTAAACGAGCTCTGGAACTACGAGTCTGATTCGAAAAAATCTTTCAATAATAGAAAGCTACATTATACCCGATTGGTGAAACTGCGGGGAACAGCTAGTCCTTTATATGTTGTTATGTTGTCAGGCAAAGAGCTATCAAAGATCCCGATCCCGGTGAACTTCAGCGAGCCTCTGTCGATGCTGCAGCGGCTGACGGAGGACTACGAGTACTCGTGCGTGCTGGACCAGGCGGCGCAGTTCACCGACCCCGCGCAGCAGCTCGCCTACGTCGCTGCCTTCACCGTCTCCTCGTACGCCACTACTGCTTGCAGGTACAACACACTCGCTTCTCTCGTTTTATCGGTACAATCGAGGACATATACTGGGTGTAACAAAAAGGGTATATACAACCGAAAGGGGTGAAGACTACATAGAGTACAGACTCTATAAAAAGTTTCAGTTCGGAATAAATTACTCTAAAATTCATACCAAATTTTTGCTTGCAAGTTTATTTATTTAATATCATAACCAACATGTCACCGCTCAATGATGGTCATTTTGCATGGACAGGAAAGTTAAAGATAGCTAATATTTATCTCCCTCCTGTTTACATAAGTGATAACGATAACATTATCATGTCGTAATGTCCTGACTGATTTAATCCCTTGACTTGCGGTTAAAAAATAACAATAGATTTCTATTGTTTTCCTCGCCCGCGCGGATCGTCAAACAGTCAAAGGAGGAAGACTACATGCACAAATATGAAAAACATAAAAATAATACATTGAAACAATGTTCCAGGACAAATAAACCGTTCAACCCGCTACTCGGTGAAACATTCGAGTGCGACCGTATGTCGGACCTCGGCTGGCGATCCATATCCGAACAGGTAAGTTCCAATACATGCAACAATTTTGTTCTGAAAAACTCCCTTTCCTTTCCTTTCCTTTTCATCACTTAGTGTGAAATTCTAGCCGGAGTCTTCTCAGTTTAAGTGTATTCTGAACCGGTGGTAGATTCAACTGGATACTTAACGTTCATAAGTGCCTTACCAGGGCCTAAATGAATAAATTACTTTTTGATTCAATTAAAGGCCTAACTTGCCTGCATTGGATAATATGAGACAAAAGTACTGTACTGACTAGATAAGAGCCACTTTTAGCGTGACTGTTTGTGGGTTTTTTTTGTTTGTTTACTTATGCTAAGGATAAGTCATGTAACTGCTACATACAAAATTCCGGATGAAATTTGGCTTTTGAATATGACAGTCACTATGATGTTCTCGAACCTATAAAATAATAAATATGTATAGGGTAACAATAAGACCGGTCGCCGTACTTTTGACGCGTTTTCGTACGAATTCGACTCGTGCGAACATGTACGAACTGAGTGCCGAAACGTATACGTACGACCAACAGGAGACAACTCAGTCTCCCATACTCCCATAGTACCTTGAAGGTGTTCGTAAATGCGTCCAAAGTGCGACGGGCCTAAGAAACGTGACATGACAAAGTACGACAGTGACAGAGTCATATATTTACATGTCCTGTTTTTTGCTTTACCAATTTTTTTTATTGTACTCCTGCCTTCCTTCTCTCGCTCCTTTACTCCTCGTTCCTTCCAGCCCTTGCCGCATTCCTGATCCTCAAACCTTTTCTACTTATTTATTTGAATGTAATTTACAATGAGCAATCTGATTGATTCATAAACAGTTTACACCGAAATATTTGGGTTCGTATCGTATATTCTGCGCTAATCATGGGGATGTAATTTCAGTTTCTGACCTCTTATATGCTACCTTTGTCGGTAACGTATTGCTCTGTCGTTCGAAAAGGGCAATATACAGTACAGTATTACCCAACTTATATGGCGCGTCGTGAATCTTCGTTCACACAGAAAAGAAAGTATGGCCCCGAAGATTAACGAAAGAATTCTTAAAACTTACAATCAACCTTAGATCACTACTATAAGGTTCATAAGACACTGCAACTGTTAGTTCCGTCCCACTCAAAAGTTACGCCCCTCCGCACGGCGCGCGCTAACATGACGGTAGTTGTCGGCCAATAGCGTTTCCCGCGATTTGGAAATGTATTTTCTGCGCAGGTACATCGGTAAGCCATATTAATTGGGTACAACCGAATTTATTATTACATGATTATTTGCAGTATTTGTACAGTTAATATAGTTCAGTAAATTTTGTTATGCGAAAGAATATTTTAGAGATGTTTTAACATATTTTGATTCTATTTGGAAAATCCGTATCGTAAATACCAAACATAATATTAATCACATTGCTCAAAAATAAATATTTGGTGAAAAAAATTCAAAATTCAAAATGTCCCCCGGTCAGGTGTCCCACCACCCTCCGATGGTGGCTCAGTTCTGCGAGGGTCAGTCCGGCTGGCAGTGCTGGCAGGAGTTCACTATGACTACCAAGTTTAGGGGGAAGTACCTACAGGTCATACCGCTGGGAGGCGCGTCCGCCATGTTTCCTAGTTCTGGGAATAAATATACTTGGAGGAAGGTATGTGGATCCAGCGGGGGATGTACCGCAGAGGACGTTGCATTGCACCTGACTCCATAGAACTGTCGAATATAAGTTGCTGCAAATATTGTTGCCGCAAATATAGTTGCCGCAATACTGACATATCCTGACATGATTCAAATAAGGTTCTGTTTAGAATAATTTGACAAATTCTATTACTGGATGAATCCAGTTTTAAGCCTCTGTTAAGTATTCGAGGATTACAAAGATATTTTTTTTAAAATAAAATTTAAGAAAGTTCTACTGAGTCATGTAATAGTCCCGCCTTAGGCGGAATGTGTTATTTTTGTTCCCCATAAGCAATCGGTGGTAGGTAAGTGGACGGTCAGGTGAAGGCAGGAGAATGTAGGTAGGTGTTGGATGGTTTGTAAATATGAATGTAGCTGGTGATAAGGTTATTACATTGGCGTAACTGCCGATGAATGCAGATGATATTATAGAAGATTTAACAGCTAATGGCCAAATAGTAAAACTCCACTTACATTTAAGTCGATGTTATGTGGCGTTTCAGGATTTGGTCATAATATTAATATTCCAAAAACAAATAACAACACCAACATTCTTTGTACCTAATAAACTCAGCCTCGGCAAGCCTACCGTAAAATAAAACGCTTTTTAACGCTTCTATTTCATGATTGCTAATGAGCTATCCGTATCCGGCTCGAAGGACCAATTTTCTTACATCAGTCGTATAATGAATAGAATAGAATATAATAAATTTATTTCATAAAATACGGTACATCTGTTCTTAAATAAAATAGTTGCCGACGTATTCTACCATCGCAGATGGTGTAGAAATATTTAAAATTAAATTAATTAAATTAAATTACAGGCAACTCGTGTGTGGGTGAACTCGTGTGAATATGGGATGTTTATTCAAATGAATACAGAGAAACGGATACTACGAGTTATGTAACAAAGTTGGTCCTTCGAGCCGAATACAGTTAGCTCATTGTTCAAATAGGCATTAAGACGTGGATGCATCCAACACTAGCGGGTACTAGTAGTAGGTGGGGTGGGGCACTAGCACTAGCGGCAGGTAGTACGTAGACATTGTGAGGGTAAGTGGTGGACAGGTGGTGCACCACCCGCCGACGTCGGCGCACCACGTGGAGGGCGCGGCCGGCTGGGTCAGCTTCCAGAACTTCTCCTTCACCAGCCAGTTCCGCGGCGTCTTCATTAGCATAAACCCCGACGCCGATTACTACGTCAAGTTCGCTAAGTCGGGCTCGCTTATGCATTGGCAAAGGGTTTGTTTGCTTCTTTATTTTAAACGGTTACTCAACGTATACCATAGTACTGAAATTAGCTGATAAAATTATTAAGCAAGTAAGGTAAGTAGTATGTTGATTGGATAAGTTTAGTCTAAAATATTAGGTTAGTTTACTTATTGTTTGCTCATCGTAGTGCCAGGCGCTTAATGTTGGTTGGGTAATATCAGGCATGTTTATACCGTACATATAGTTCATGATCCCATTACCATAAAAACTTTTACAGTTACAGCCGGTTTTTTTAATTTTCATTCACTTTTTTTGAACATCGAAGGTTACAGATACTTTTTAATGCATCTACTGTTACGTTATACGCAAAATTATGAAGGTTAGATGTAAGGAGAACAATATCTAAGAAGAATAGTTGCAAAAGTGTCTTTGACAGATTGAAGTGCGCTGAGTAAGAATAGTGTTGCCGGATAAAGCAGTTTTTTTTCTGCTGACTAACAAAACAGTAATACGGTAGATCTACTGTAATTACAGTGTAGCTGGCAGCACTACTTGGCGCACTTTACACAGTCAACAACGGCCAACTTAATTTTATATCCTCCAGAATATTGGAGGCTACAGTAGTAGCAACACCAATTTATCGCCTATTAAGATACACTTTTGGATATAACAGGTGTGGGTAACAGTATAGAGATTTGTTCTCCTTACCTCTACAGTCCATACGCAAATTGTTGTGTTGTGATGCAACCGGCTGTTACTGTTTAATCGTATATTAATAATATGCGATGTATTGTCAGGTAACGACGACAGTGCACAATATAATAGTGGGCAAGCTGTGGGTGGACAACCACGGCGACATGGACATAGTGGGCGAGTCGGGCCCCGCCGCCGGGTACGTGGCGCACCTCAAGTACCTGCCCTACGGGTACTTCAGCAAGGACACGCAGCGGAAGGTCACCGGGGTCATCAAGGATCCACAGGGGGTGGTGAGTATAACCACCATCTCACACTAGCCTACCTAAGGGTTGATCGGTTGCATGACCTCTTTCAATAATCGCTCCTTGCATATGTCAGTACTATGTTATTTGAAGAAATTGGCTATTGTTTCCACAAGTAAGTCGCTTGAGTGGGCCCTTTTTGTGTGATGAGTGCTGGCTAAGTCACCCAGCTCCGTCCAGCACTATGAATATGTACATAAATATTGTAGGAATCGTCACATGTGTGTTCTACCGCTTGTACAAAGGACAATTTTCTGAAGAATTCTTTGACCGGATGCCCACGGCTACCATCCTCACACATTGGAACCAAAATGGTTTTGTACTGTGCGTTTTTATCTGTAGAGGTGTAGTACCGAGGAAGTTGTGGCAACACTGGCCGAAACGTCAACACGTATTCTTATAACGACTCAGCGAAAATTGCTAAAAAATTGGAAAAAACTAATGATTCCAAGTAAAACGGTGTGAAAAACGAAGTTCTGCTTATATAAACTGGAAATAAATATTAGTGTCCCGATTTAAAATCCAAATTCAACGCAAAATTGGTGATCAAAAATCTCGACCTGAGTGAGGTGGCAAAAAACTGACAACTCACCATATACAACTAACGGTAATCAAAACGGTGTGAAAAACGAAGTTCTGCTTATATAAACTGAAATAAATATTAGTGTCCCGATTTAAAATCCAAATTCAACGCAAAATTGGTGATCAAAAATCTCGACCTGAGTGAGGTGGCAAAAAACTGACAACTCACCATATACAACTAACGGTAATCAAAGTGAGTTCCAAAGAAGTTCTAAATATATTCACTGGACTGAAGTGACTGTGATTTAATATGTCATCCTAAATGTCCGAGGAAATGATGAACTTATTTTCCAAATTGAAAATCGAACTCGACAACCAAACTATAACCATATCGGAAAAAGTTACCGAAAAAGTTTTGCAAAGCATCGAAGCTAGAATAAATCCACTGATAGAAGAGAACAAAGTATTAAAAGCTGAAGTAGATAAATTGAACACGAAAGTAAGCCTCTTAGAATCAAACCAGCGAAGAAAAAACCTCATCATTCACGGTTTAGAAGAAACCGAAAATAGCACTACAGAGTTAATAGAAATTACAAAAAAACTATTACAAAATATTGATGTAATATTAAACAATTCAGACATAGATAAACTATACCGTCTAGGAAAAAGGCAGGAAAGTGGAAAATTGAGACCAATTCTACTCTCTACAACAACACTACTGAAAAAAAATGAAATCTTGAGCAACAGGAAGAAAACGACTCTCAAAACATATATAACAGAAGATTTTAGTAAGGAAGAGTTGGAAATAAGGAAGAAACTACAGTCACAATTAAAACAAGAACGTGCAGATGGAAATATTGCTTATATTCGGCATAACAAAATAGTAATAAAAGGCAAATTAAACAAAAATGAAAAAAGGAAGCGATCTGAATCTCGTTCTCCAAAGACACAAGAAATTGTAATCCCACCAAAGCAGGGAAACAGTGCAAAAATACATAGAGAAAATGCATTTGACTACATGAGGGCAAGAGCTTATTCAACCTCAGATAAGAATACTTACTTGAAAAATTAACAATCAACTGACATCGGCATGCGTAAAACAATAACCAAAAGTATTGAAAGTCCCAACCCGGCTGGTCCCCGTGGGATGTTAGACCACCACCCTTCAGAGACATACAGTATAAAGAAAAATAAGGAAAGAAACACAAATAATATATATGTAACCACTCTTAATGTCAGATCGCTAAAATCACAAGAAAGACAAATAGAACTAGAACAAGCCCTAGATACTATAAAATGGGATATTTTAGGAATAAGTGAAGTGCGCAGAATTTGTGAGGAAATTATAGAACTTCCCAGCAGGTATATTATGTTCTATAAAGGAGAGACAAGTGGCAGAAACGGTGTTGGCTTCTTGATTAAATCACATTTAAAAGATGGAATTGAGGAATTTATTGGTAAATCTGACAGAATAGCCATACTAAATATACAGCTGCCCGGCTTTAATGAAAAATGGTCAATAATCCAAATTTATGCACCACATGAAATAATCCCAGCTGAAGATAAAGACAAATTTTATACTGAATTAACCTTGGCCATGCTGGATACACATAAGAATAAAATTATCATGGGAGATTTCAACAGTCAAATTGGAGATATATTAAGAAATGAACAAAAAATTAGAGGAAAATATAGTGTTGGGAAAAGAAATGACAATGGAGATCGACTCATCAACTTTGCATTTGAAAACAACCTAGTAATTTTAAATAGCATTTTTAAAAAGAGCCCTAATAGAAAATGGACTTGGAGATCACCAGATGGGAAGACATTTAACGAACTTGATTTCATACTTACAAATAAACCAAGAGCATTTCAAGATATAGACATAGTAAACACACTGAACTTTAGTACAGACCATCGACCTGTGAGAGGAGTTATACGGTGTGAAGAACCCAAGAAAGTAAGAAGACCTATACAGCCCCTAAACTGTTTTCCAACAATTCCAAAAGACTTACTAGAAGAACAGAGAAAATCCATACAAATGAAAATGAATGAAGTATGTTCCTTGTCAATCCAACAGAAATATGATGTATTAGAAAATGAATTAAATATTCTCAGAAATAAATTCTCGGCCAAATCAATTAGAAAAGATAAAATTGGGGTAAAAGCTAAGGCATTACTTGAAGAACGACAAACCTTAATAATAAACAAGAAAGAGAACAGAAAACAAATATCAGAAATCAGTAAACAAATTAACAAAAGTATAAAGAAATTTAGGAAAGAATCAAGAACAAAAACTTTACTTGAATGTATAAAGAGAACTGGAGGAATAAGAAGAGCTGAAAGAATACTGAGAGACACTACAACCTGGATATCAAATATAAAAGACAAGACAGGTACATCAACAGCAAAAAGAATTCCTATTCTAAAAATAGCGACTGCTTTCTATAAGGAACTTTACAATGATCAAGATGTAAACAATGACACTGAATCAGAAAGTCGTGTACTATCTAGATATGATCAAAACAAAGAAGAAACATTGCCTCCTATAATTTATAGCGAAGTCAACAAAGCTATTACTACACAAAAAGACTATAAAGCCTCAGGAGTAGATAAAATTAGCAATGAATTACTGAAAGAAACGCGAGAAATCATCATAGGTCCTATTGTTAGCATTTTCAATGAGATAATGGAAGAGGAATACATACCGAGACAGTGGACACAATCAACAATAGTTCTACTTCATAAGAAGGGTGATAGAAATCAAATTGGTAACTATAGACCAATAAGTCTTACCTCTAACATATATATATTTTAAGGCGATGATAGCTCAGTGGTAGTGACGTCGGATACCGAGATGAAGGTCCCGGGTTCGAATCCTACAATGAGCTTGAGCTTTCGGTGAAGGAAAACATCGTGAGGAAACCATAGCACGGTGGTAGGGTACTTAGTAGTACCCGCCTGGCTGGCTACCACCCTCAAGTTGAAAATCTGTCGCCAAGCACCTTTCGGTGTGTTCCGATAGCTGCACTTGAGAGCCAGTTCCTTCTAGGCTTTGTGTGCTTACCACCTTCGGCCGCATCATCACTTACCATGGTGAGATTGCGGTCCAACACAGGCCTATAAACAGTAAAAAAAAAAAAAAAAAAAAAAAAAAAAAATTTTCTCAAAAATCTTACTGGAAAGAATAACAAGTACATTAGATGAATGCCAACCAAGAGAGCAAGCGGGCTTTAGAAGCAACTTCTCTACAATGGATCATATACACACAATAAAGCAAATTACTGAAAAATGCAACGAATACAACAAAAAATACTACCTTGGGTTTGTTGACTATAATAAAGCCTTCGACTCTATAAAACACAAACACCTATGGAATGCACTAGAACAGCAAGGAGTGCATAGCAAATACATCAGAATACTCAGACAAATATACAAGAATACCTCGGCAAAAATCAGGCTAGAAAAAGAAGGAGAAGAATTTCCGATAAAAAAAGGTGTGAGACAAGGTGACCCACTTTCACCAAAACTTTTCTCAGCAATACTGGAGACTGTCTTTCGAAACCTAAACTGGGATCACTATGGTCTGAACATAAATGGTACAAAATTAAATCATCTTAGATTTGCTGACGACCTCATATTAATAACAGACAACTCTGACACCTTAGAAACTATGCTGCAACAATTGACACAAGAGAGTATAGTTGTTGGTCTAACTATGAATTTAGAAAAAACTAAGCTAATGACTAACAGTACAAAAAACATGATAAAGATTAACAACAAGACAATAGACTATGTGGATGAGTATACATATTTAGGCCAAATCATATCTCCTACCAACCAAATGTCTAAAGAAGTAGAACAAAGAGTAACTAGTTCATGGAAAAGGTACTGGTCTTTAAAAGAGGTTATGAAAAATAGGGAGATCCCAATCAGTGCTAAGAGGAAGGTATTTGACACATGCATCCTGCCATGTATGACATATGGTTGCCAGACTTGGTCATTAACAAGAGCCAACACAGGAAAATTAGAAGTATGTCAGCACAGTATGGAGCGAAGTATGATCAACATCAAGAGAAAAGATAGAAATACACTGAAATCTATAAGGCAAAGAACCAAAGTAAAAGGTGTTACAGAATACATGAGGAGATTAAAATGGCGCTGGACTGGACATATGTTGCGCGACAATAAAGGAAAATGGACTAAAGATCTAACAGAATGGTATCCACGAGAGGGGAAACGAAATAAAGGAAGGCAAAGAAAACGATGGGAGGATGATATAAAAGAAGTGGCAGGACCGATTTGGCGACGACTAACACAGGACAGAAAGGAGTGGAAGTCTCTAGAGGAGGCCTTTGTCGAAAGGCAAGCTGATGTCATGTAATAAATAAAAAACATGTGAAGTCAATTAACATTTATTTACAGTGTGCATGCAAATATAATAAAGATTAAATAATTAAGTATAAGTAATAATGAAATGTAAATGTAATTAATTATCAGCAATAAAGGCTATCTATCTATCTATCTATCTATCTATCTAGTACCGAGGCAGTTTTATTTTTATGAAATGGGCTTGCGGTTGGCCACTGACCCGCCAATAAAGGACTTAGACGAAGCCTAAGATGGAACACGCTTACCTAGATTTATATGTAAGTAATGTGTTCAAGGTCAAAGCCATTTATTCAATTTAGGCCCGAGGAGGGCACTTATGAAGGTCAAATTGAGTGAAGTTATTGCGTATTGCGTTGCAGCCGCGGTACGTGCTGCAGGGGCACTGGGACAGCCGCGTGGAGGTGGCGCCCGTCACCAGCGCCTCCGTCGACAACTCCGTCTGCAAGACCGGCAAGTTCACCATCGCCTGGGAGAAGGTCGACGCGCCCGCTGACTCCGACAAGTGAGCTGACAATATAATACATACATATTTAGCCTAAAATAGGGCATGCGGCCTAG